>PVHP010046440.1:0-13286 GCA_004024765.1 Zapus hudsonius | reverse complement strand
TTTCTCTTGGGAAACAAATCATCATAGTTTATTCCCTGTTTTCATGAAGGTGAACTCAATGAACTATAAAGAAACAATGAGTTAGAGCCATGAGCAGATATCAGAGCAATAAGAGAGCAGCCGAAAACACAAAAGAGTTGGAGTGCAGAGCCTGTTCCAACGGGCAGACTTCCTTGAAGCAACTGCCTCAGTCTATGCAATTTCTCGCACAGACTCCATCAGAGTTGGAGTGACATATCCTCCTTTTTTATTTTTTAAACGTAGCTCGTGTATTTCTCTGTGGACAGTGGATACTGATGAAAAGATTAGTTTGAAGATGACTGGAAGTAAAAGAATAGCAAGTAGGATTAGTCCACCAATCACTGCAACAGTGATTATAACATGTATCCAATTAAAATGATTTAATGATTGCAAGTTTTTCTTCAGAGACTCAGCCAAGGATTGCGAATTTTCTACATTCAAATGTGATCTGCTTATTGCAGAAATAGCTTTTGTAATTTCTCCATATCATGGGAGATATCATTATCTTTCCATATTCCTAATAAATGATTTTTAGTAGCATTCCAATTCAATGTAGCATTATAAATCAAGGCAGTAACATATACATATCTAAAACTAGCATGACAGCGTGCTGAAAGCTGTGTCTTTAAATTCTGAAGCTCTTATCCAATAGCTAAAACTACTTCCTCTAAAGCATTAACTTTCATTTCTAATTTTCTATCTATAATGTGTTGTTCAGATAAAACAAATGAAACATTTTTAGTGAAATAATTTACAAAGTGAGCCATTTTTATCCCTTCCACGAGTGAAACTGTAGACATTGTGAAAGAAGTAAGAATAGCAATTAGAGCACCAATTCCTAAAATAAGTGCAGTGACAAAGTGTTTTGGTCTAAGCATAACTTCTAAGTTTTTAGCGTTTGTAAGGCAGAATTGTCAAACCATGGGTCATTGTGTAGATCAACAGGTAACATAACATATGCAGGTCTTTTTAAAATTATTATAATGGAATAGTCCTTATTTAAATCAGAAGTAAGACAGTTTGTCATTATACAATCGGTACAATTTACATAAGATTTTCCCTGGTTAGTAAATTGTATATGATCAGCTTTAGCCGCTACAATTCCATAAGGATAACCAATACAAGCTTTTACCCCAATAGAGGTACATTTTTGTTCTTTTGGCTTCTTAAGTAAAAGAATATTTCAAGCAGCAAAAAGGTGAAAAAGACTAGACTGAATGCCTGTTTTATTATGTAAGAGAGAGTGACTCACAAAAATATGTGCCACCCATCCTGGAGTAAACCATCTTCTTATTGGTTCTCTTAAAGTGTTAGGGGAATATCCATTGAATCTTTGAGAATTTTTTTTCTTTATTGTCCATAATGAGTTACATTGTTTATTGGGCCAACCATGAGTTGTTATCCCCAATTCCCCATTGCCCCCCTTCCCCATCCACAGTCAGCTGCATATCCTCCTCCGTGGGCCGTCTGTATCAGTCTTTGTGGTAGGGGACCATGGATAGCCCAGTCTTCAGGCGGGTTTCATGACCCAAGTGTGTTGTTACTGAGGGTTGCCAAGTCTCTGATATTCTCCCCCACCACGGCTCTTACAATCTTTCCACCCCATCTTCCGCTCAGTTCCCTGTGTCGTGGTGGGTGAGTATTGAGGTTGCTTTGGTGTTGTGAGCTTAGGGGTTTTTGTGTCGAGATTCGTTGGTTTCTGTCTCACTGGCTTATCCTTTGTTGATTGAATGGCTATGGATGTGGGTCCCGTGTTAATTCAATCATTCTCTGTGGGGTTCCATGTGGATCCTCCCCCGTATGACTGTGGTGGCTCATCTCATGCCAGGATCTCAGCTTTCTGCCTGCAGTCGGTTGGTAGGGTTATATGGGCCACAGCTCCCTCGCTATATCCTGAAAAATCCAAACACAATCTCCATCTGAGAATGAGGTCAGTATCGGTTAACAAATATACAGCAATCTGGATTACCTAGCTTCTATTTTCAAAAGCCTCACCAACAGTCACTCGCATAGTGCATCTTTTCTTGGGAGCCCAAGAGTATGGGATCCGTTGCATATCGCCCTGAATCCCCGGTTCCAATCAAGGGTTCCCCCTCACTGAGTGGAATATTTGGCCGAATTTAATAGCTGTTGTTTGCCTCTCCCAGGCTCAGGCTCCTCCATTGCACACATGCTCCTTTCTTGGTTTCCTTTTCTCTCCCAGCAGGAGGTGTGGTCAGCCTACTCATGGCCTCAGACTGTATTTCATGCCAATGGTCTGCTTACACCAGCTGTCGTTGTTCAGCTTCCCCTGGCAGCTTGTGTAGTGTCTTCCAGCACTGCACTAACTGCCATCAGGGGGCTGGTTACCATTCCAGAACTCGAAGAGTCTCTCGATGCTGAACGATGGTATTTTGTGGTTTCTTCAGCAACAGGGTTTTGCCTCAGGCCTGGGGAGGGCATTCAAGAGCCTTGACAGAATTCGGTCTTGTTTTTGTAACCTCATGGGTCACTTTGGTCAACAGCTCAGTGAGGGAAGGAACCAGTGGCTGGGACCTGGTGCTGTCAGACTGCTCAATTGTTCACAGATTTAGACATTCTCCCCTACTACTCGTGGCCCTTCTTACCAGTTGATGCCCACTACTTACTCTTTAGGTTACAGTGTGCTTGTGAGAATTTTATGTTTTTGAACCTAATTTGGATTGTCCTCCTGCTTAAGCCATTCCCTCCCCACTTCCCTTACCCCATATTTATAACCTCTCAGTTCTTTCTATTTGTCTGTATAAGGAAAACGGTTATCCTGGTCATGGACCGCATATGAGGGAGAGTATGCGACGTTCCATTCACTGTTCTTTTGAGTGTTCCCTTAGTAAGATCTACTCAAAGTCAGACCATTTTTACTAAATTTTGATGTGTCATTTTTCCTTTCAGCTGAGTATAATTCCATCATGTAAATATACCACAGTTTCGCAGTTTCGTTGTATATTCCTCCATGGATGTGCATTTGGGTTGATTCCAATTCTTGGCTATTATGAATTGAGCTGTTATAAATATAGTTGTACAAAATTTTCTGCATTGAGATGTGGCATCCTGCGGGTAGATGCCTAGTAGAGGGATAGCTGGGTCCATTGGTAGTTCAATGTCCATTCTGTCTAGGAGTCTCCACACTGCTTTCCATAATGGTTGAACAAGTTTGCAATCCCACCAGCAGTGAATGAAGGTTCCTTTACCCCGCATCCTCGCCAGCAATGATTGTTGTTGGTTTTCTTTATGATTGCCATTCTGACAGGGGTAAGATGGTATCTCATTGTGGTTTTGATTTGCATTTCCCTGATACTTAAGGAAGCTGAGCACTTTCTTAAATGAGTCAAGGCCATTTGTGTTACCTCCGTGAATTCTCTGTTGAGATCAGTACCACATTTTGTGAAGGGGCATTTTGGGTTTTTGTTATTAATTTTTTTTAGTTCTCTGTAGGTTTTGGAAATTAGTCCTCTGTCTGAGTTGTAGCTGGTGAAAATCATTTCTCAGTTTGAAGGGGGTCTATTGGCTCTGAGTATGGTTTGTCTATACAGCAGCTTTAGATCCTGATCAGGTCCCATTGGTTAAGTGTTTGTTGTATTTCCTGGGCTGTTGAAGATTTGCTCAGGAAATTTTTTCCAACTCCCATTTCATGTAGAGTTCCTGGAAACCAAGTCACTCCTGTACCAGAGAGAAGAGTGTTGAATCAGAAAATTTATTCTTATAGTCATGGACTCAGGGAAATAACTTTCAAACCCTGCGTGCTGAGCTCTGATAGGTCAGAGTTTTTAAAGACAGTGTGGTGGGTGATTTTACATCATCTTGAATTCTTTACACTATTAATGATATAAACTCTTGGGCTAAGTGACTGTGGGTATGGTAAGGAAACCGTAAGTGGAAAATATAAGCAAAACAATAAGCTACTAGCTTGGGGGATGGTTACCTGTGGTTGGCTCTTTTAAGGTATTTGGTTGATTCAAGACAGAGCACAGTAACACAGTTGAATTGGGTCTTGTACTAGGAGAATTATGATTGTTTACATTCTTTTTTGTTTACATTCTTTTAGCTTACACTCTGAGGTGCTTGAAAAACTGCTCACCACCAAAAGGGGAGAGGGTGTTCAGTTTGTTGAAAATCCACCATAATCACATAGGGACCTAGACCCAAAGAGAACAAGGAGTTATCAACTGGCCTGCTCTGGCAGGTCAAGGATCCATGTCTTATACACTATGATCTAATTTGGATGGAAGCATCTTGTTTCCCGTGTCACAACTTAACAGTGCCTCCAGAATCTGCTTATAAGTCTTCAGAATTTTTTCAGTCATCTAATTGGAAAAGAATTTTTATTTCTGGCATTTAGCCTTACCTAGGTGTACATCACCCTAAGGCACATTTTTCTGGGTGGGCTTAGCCTTGAGACATCTTTTCTAGTGTTTCAATGCCTTTGTCTAACCATTAATGGTGGTGATCTATTCAACAAAAGCAGCTTTAGCAGCCCAAAATCTGTCTCTGTGTCTATAATTTAAAACTTACTTTAATTTTTCAAGTGATAAACCCTACATCTCTCAGTTTGAAAGCTTTCACCAAGTACAACAATCCACTACTTTTAAATTGAACCTTGTTAAAATTCTTAGAGCTTGGGAAGCAGATTTCAGCCAGCCTTTGTACCAGTAGTTCCATTGAAAGTTCTCCAGCCAGATATGGTGGTGCACAACTTTAATCCCAGCATTCAGGAGGCAGAAATAGGAGGATTGCAATTACCTTGAAGCCACCCTTAGACTACATAATGAATTCTAGGTCAATCTGCGCTAGAGTGAGAGCCTACCTTGAAAAGTCAAGAAAAATTGTTCATAAGGAACCTAATTCTCTTTGTATTTAACCTTTTTAAATTCTCTCCAGAACAGCCCCCACTCTATAAGAGTTTCCCACTCTATAAGAGTTTTGCACTCACAAGTGCTAAGTCTATTAACATTCCTTCAGCACACAAAATTTACATGGTCAGATTCAGTCGAAGAAACACCCCCATTCCTGGTAACAAATTCTGTTTTGGTCAGCTCCACATTGCCCAGAAGAACTTCCAAACAGGCACAGTTTACGGGAGAAAAAGGTTTATTTCAAGCTTATAGATCCATCGGTGGCAGAAAATGCTACTTACTTCCATACATCCAAAGACAGAAAAACAACTGCAGCAAGCCAAACACCAACACCAGAATTCATAAACCCACCAGAGCTCAAACTCTTCTCTCCAAACATCTCTGGACTGGAATTTGATCCACCTCCAATCACACATTTGGGTTGGAATCAGATCCAAACTTACTGACACTCCCCCTGTAGCAGGAATCCATTTGTTAGAGGCTGACAAGAAAACTTAATTTTAATAAAACACCTGAGTCTATGGGGCTATTAAAATATCACATTCAGACTACCACAGGGATCAAGTAGTTTAACAAAATATGCCTGGTTCTATGGGGCTATGCAAACTATGATATTCAAACTACCAAAGGGGCCTGTAACAATGCAAGGACTGTGCTACAGGTTGTTGCCTAGGCATATGGAAAAGAGCTTTCATTTCTGACATATTATTGATAGAGTTGTTGGGGAGCAGGGCAGGAGTGTTTCTCTTGATGCAGCAATTGGTTCCAACGATGTGTATTTTATGTCACGGTAGAGGCCACTAAAGTAAAAAATGTGTTGTCTTATAACTTTCATGTGTCTGTAGGAGGAGCAGGGTCAGTCTTTGAATGAAGAAGTTGAGTGAGGAACTTTGAAACCTTAAATAATTACTGAATGGAACTTGAGAGAAGTAGGTGAGGCAGGAGTTTAGCAAGGGAAGCAAGACCTAAGTATGGGCAGCTCTGTGGGAGAGTCAGGCATGATTTGTGAGAGCTTAGATAGGATTTATGTGTGAGGTTAAGTTTGAGATAGGAATTGAGAGTTGGACTCTGAGCATTGAAGTATGGTAGAAAGGGCAATTGGTAGCAAGAACAGTGTTTTGGGTCATCAAATCCATTTCCTTCAATGCAAGTGTGGATCTAGCACATGGTGTGTTTTGATGTCAGGATTAGGTCCATGATGGCATGTGATGTGAAGGTTCATTGGAGTACAGTGAGGAACTGATTTTTCTTCCTTAGAGCTGGGAAGAGAAGAACAGAGCTCTGCTTTCTGATGGGAGTCTGTATACCAACTATGAGTATTAATGCAAGGTGGCCATAGCATGTATTAGAGGTTGGGCATGGAGAGGGCAGGCTTAAATACATGTTTCCCATTTCCACAAAAGAATCCATTGTTATATTAAAAGTGGCTTGGCATACTGGTTCATTTCTGACAGTGAAAATGAGCCAACATCTCTCTGACAGCACCTGAATAGACCTGCATTAAGAAATAGAATTACCCTCATGCCTAAATGAGAAGATGACCAGCCTCCCTTTGGAAAGTTTGTCCTATACCAGGTCCAGATGGCAGTACTGATAATGTCTCCAGAGTCAAATGCTTGAAGACAGTATTCCCCAGACACTAACTCTGATGCTTTCTGCCAAACTCTGATGTTCCTCTTTTTTTTTCAAGGTAGGGTCTAGCTCTAGCCCAGGCTGACCTGGTGATGTTCCTTTTATAAAAGCATATGCCTGTCCATACTCACCCACATGCATACAAGAGTGTAGAAACAGCCCATTGATATAAGTGGCCTACTCATAGTCCTTCCCACTGATATCACTTCCAGTCTAAGCAATGAAGTAATCACACACTACATCATAGTGGCTCTTTAGAGACACTGTTGGACACACCAAATCATGAGAGTCTGCTAAATGAGGACAAGGTCAAGGGTGTGTAGAAGTTATATTGGAGGGAAAGGGCAGGGACCTGGGCATTGAAGAAAAAGAACCCCGTGTTGGAAGATACTATCTTGAAGTAGTGTTGTCGTGATTTTGTACAAAGAGCAAGGTGAGGCACTGAGATGGGAAAGTAGGGTTTAGTTGTATGGTTTCCTGAAGGAAAATGTGTCCTCAGGTTAAACATTAAGTTGTGGGATTTTAGGAAAACTAGGGTTGGGCTGGGATCAAGGAGATAGGTGTTAACATCAGGACTAGCATGGAAGAATCCCTTGGCATCCTTGCAGGCCTTGAGTTCTTAGAGTGGAATTGGTAAAATGGGTGGGACTGTGCTTCACATTGGCTAGTGGTTAGGGATTTCTTAAGGTTAAGTGAGCATTACATGGAGTAAGGGCCAGGCTGAGATTGAGGAGCTCATGATGGCTCTGGCTTATAGAAGACATATGGACAAGGCTGTGATGTGGGAGTTGAGGGCAGAGCTTGGGAGAGTTGAAGTCAGGTGAGCATGGTCACAGATATAGGAGGAAAGGCTCAGTTTGTTGAAGAGCAGAGCGCCACTAGAAGGAGGGCCGAACTAAGAGTAAGGTAAACATGGTGGACAGGGCTGGGAGTGCTGACCTACATTGTCAGTGTCCCATGAGTACCAGGGCAGGGCTGTGAGCTCCAGGGAATTGGACATGTCTGTGAAATCTCCATACCTGTGTACATGTGTCAGGGATGATGAGGGGGAACAGTATGGGAAAGTTAGTGTTACAAACTGAGCTGTGGAGACTGAAGAATACTCGTGGGAATGCAAGGTGGGCAAGGAAAGGCTGTTATTGTCACAGTGAGGTAGGCCTGCAGAGGTGCAGGGCAGTGCTGTGAGTCTAAGAAGGGATAGTTGGAGTAGGACTTCAGGAGAAGGAGCAGAGTAGGGCAGTGTGGGCTGAGGTAGGAGTGCTGAAGTGCTGTGTGCTACTGCTCTATAGGTGGGCAGGCCTGAGGGATTATGGGTAGAACTTGAGCAGGGCAAGTAAGGATTGAATTCCACATCTTCAGACAAGTGGCAAATTGGTAAAGGTAGGGTGCCTTGGGTAACCTAACTTGGTCCTGTAGATGCACCCCTAGGAGCTCCCCAGGGTTCATACAGACTGCAAGAAGGTCTGGACCCTTCACTGGGATCCAGGAAACACTAGGCTGAGTCTCACAGGGCAAGAGTGAATCCATCAAAATCTTTCTTTCTGTAGCCTTACTGTTTTAGTTTACCTGTGCAGATCCTCATGGTAAGGCCAATTTCCATGGGAGGAGAAAAATCTCAACTCATGTCCTGCTCTCAAGACAAAAGTTGCCCCAAACGCAGCTCAGCATGTTCAATAAGTGTAAGTTTTTATTCCTTCCACACTGCAGCTTAGGGGAGCCAACCTCTCCTCAGGAGTAATATGTTCTCTTTTGCTCCCTTACAGTTTTCTCAACATTGTGTTGGGACCCTGCCCAGAAATACCCCTCTGAAGATGTGTTCTTCCTCCAGGTCTTCAGGGCTACTTCCTGAGGTTAAACTTCATAACTTGTCTACGGTGATGTTCCCTGAGCCCCTAGACTCGGATCAACTTCTGGGTTCCTGCTTCCATCCAGTCCTCGCCACACAAATTCAATGTGTATATAGAAAATCCTTAATGAAAGCCTACCTACTGATAAGAGTCTTCCTGCCAAGCCCTCTTGCCTTTAGATCATAACACCAGATGCCAAGCCTCACTATCTCCACCCTATGGTCTACTATGGGTCAGGATCCTGCTGTGTTATTACATCTCTGTTCCCTAATGAAGGAGGCTTCTTTCCTTAGGGACAACATCCTTGGAAATCATGCTGATCATTCCCTGTGTGATGGTTTATTTTGTCAATGTGATAGGACCTTTAACCACTTGAAAATAGCTGCTGGGCATGCTTGTGAGGGATTATCTACATCACTTCACCCCAGGGAATGCCTATAAGGGGTTATCTTTATTAGGGATTGTCTTGGTTTGTTAAAATGATTATGTGGGGAGATCCACCCTTACTGAGGGAGACACCATTCTATGGGATGGTGTCCTTGATAAATAAAAAGACAGCTGAGCACAAGCATTCTCCCCTCTCCACCTCCTGAGGGCACATGCAGTATGACCAGCTGCTTCATGTTTCTGCCTCCATGCCCTGCCTTCCATGATGGACTGTTGCCTGGAACTGTCAGTTGGAAAAAAAAAAAAAACCTTCCTACTTTAAAATGCCTTCTTTTAGGTATTTTAGCCTAGCATTGAGGAAGGTAATTAATACATCTCACAGTGCCTGTTCCCCATGTTTCCATATATCCCCAACTCTTTTGCTAAATTAATGTATTTTTTAATAAGTAGTAACTATGTATGTACAATTCCTGTGGTGGTATCACCATATCCCTTCTCCCTTGCCCCATTCCACTGAGTGTCCTCCTCATTGGGATTGTTATTATGTATGTTCCATGGGATGGGGGACTATGATTTGTGCTAGCAGCAGACAGTTATTGGGGAGGCAATGCCTCAAGATATTCCCTCCACCATGTCTTTTACAATCTCTCTGCTCTTTCTTCCACAAAGTTCTCTGAGCCATAGTGGGTAAGTTTTAATTCTGCTTTAGGGTTGAGATCTTGGTAACCTCTAGATTTCTGCTTTGGAATATTTTTAGTAATCTTGGTATCTGTCTCCTTTACCCTTGGGCAGGTTATCGGACTTGCTGTGGAAGCAGCACTCTTGCTCATCATGCAACTTCCTCTATGGTTTCACCTGGGCCCTAATTGATGTTTTCGGGGTAGTTCATCTCCTGCCAGGGAGTCAGCTATCAGTTTTGTTCTTATTGGTAGGATTGGGTTGTTCACAGTTCTCACTGCCATCTGAAAAATGAAAACAGATTGTCTAACAAAGGGTGAGATCAGCATAGGTTACATGAGATGAGTGTTGTTAATTTAGATTGTGGTGGGTGTAGCCATTCTTTAGGCCCATGGTTAGTGGAAGCTCTTACTAATCAGATCAAGAGCCTTTTTAAAACCCGACTGTATTATCACAAGGCCTGCCCCCTCCTGCCTCATATTCCTGAATAGCTGATATTACAGTCATATATCATGATGAATGTACCCTATCAATCATCCTTAGTTTGGAATTGTTTTAAGAATAATACTATACTGGGAGGGGGTATAACCAAGTACCTGTATCATAGCTATGTGGCTTAGACAACTTGTCTTCCAGTTCTGGAGGCTAAAAGTCTAAGTGTCAGTAGGCCATGCAGTCTCTGAAACCTATGAGGAAAGGACCTTTCCATACAGCTTCCTAGTTTTTATGATTTTCTGGCAATTTTTTTGTTTGTTTGTTTGTTTGTTTTGAGGTAGGGTCTCAGTCTAGTCCAGGCTGACCTGGCACTATGTAGTCCTAGGCTGGCCTGGAACTCATGGTGAACCTCCAACTTCTGTTTCCCAAGTGCTAGGATTAAAGGCATGCTCTATCACACCTGGATTTTTCTAGGAGTTTCTGACACTTGTTAGGTATGTCACTTCAGTCCTCTGTCTTCACATGTTCCTCTTCCTCTGTATGCGTCTGTGTCCCATTCACTTCTTATTGTAAAGTCACCAGATACTACTGCATCAGGACACATGGACTTCATTTTACAATCTTACTTCTCTAAAGACTATTTCCAAACAAGGGCATATTTTAGTGCCAGTGGTTAAGTTCAAAGAAATTTTGTGGGCTCACTAATTCTCAGGATTATGATACACAACAGAAAGGAATAGCCCTCTTCCACCATCACACACACCTCACCTTTCATTTTAAACATTTCTAGTTTCACTTCAAGTAGTTTCCTTCTATGTGAACACCATGTCTATATATCCATTATTGCACGAGGCTTTCAACCTTAACCACTGTCTGTTGATTTCCTTCTCTGACAGATGGATAGTAGTTAAACTGTCTTTCTCTCAGTAGGTATATATTCTGAACACTAATGAAACAAAATGATCAGATTTATACATGGTTATAGAAAATAATATAATGAAGCCTGTGTACTCCTCAATGATGTCCTCAGTGATCAACTGGTAGCCAATTCTGTTTCACTTCCCATTTTAATTTGTTTTCACATATACATATAGGAACATTTAGAGTTTCCTATTGATTACTTTTGTATCTTTAAATAAAATTTCTGTTTCTATGTTTTATTCTTTTGTTTGTTTTGTTTTTTTCGAAGTAGGGTCTCACTCTAGTCCAGGCTGACCTGGAATTCACTATGTAGTCTCAGGTGGCCTTGAACTCATGGTGATCCTCCTACCTCTGCCTCCCAAGTGCTGGTATTAAAGGCGTGTGCCACCATGCCCAGCTCTATGTTTTATTCTTTTGTGTGTGCAGTATACGTGGTGGTTTTGTTTGTATGTGTGTGTATGAGTGTGTGTGTGTGTGTGTGTGTGTGTGTGTTGCAGGAAATAGGTGCATGTATGCACATGTATTGGTGCAAGTGTTTGTGAAGATCAGAGGATAACTTGTGTTCATTCTCTATTGATCATCTTCTTGTTACCTTTTGGTGGTGTCTCTTCTCTGAACATGCAGCTGCAGATTTTGTTATATGCAGTAATAGTACTGTCTCTGCTCCTCATGACACTAGAGTTATAGATGTGTGTGTGGCCATGCTGAAAAAAAAAACTTATATGGGTCCTGGGCAATAAATTCATGCATTTTTTTTACCTTGCTTAGCAAACATGCTTGTTGCAAGCATTCTAACAGTCTTTGCCAACTCCCCCACCCATGTTTCGTTCATTTGTTTCATGGTGTCTCATAAGACATGCTGCATAAAACTGCCTTTATATGAACATGTATGAAGGGATATCTGGTCTCCTTGCTTCAACCTCCCACAATCTGGGATTATATATGAACACTTCAACCAATACCACTACTGCCTGTAATTGTCTACTTTCTGTAGTGGGTCTTAATGTATATTCTTCCCTTTAAATTTTTTTGGTTGGTTAATTTGTTTGAATCAGGACTTCACTCCTGCCCAAGGTGACCTGAAACACGCTTTGTTGGCCAAGGCTGCCCTGGAGCTCATGATGATCCTCCTACCTCAGCATCCAGAGTGCTGGGACTAAATGGATGCAACACCACACCCATCTACACATCTTTTGGGGCTCTTTCCTTGAAGCGGCCAATAAGCATCCTCATACAGATGTTCTTATTGCTGAGTCTAAATAAAGGTATGGAATGGTGGTCAGCTGTCACTGTACTTTTTGGTCACTGAGATGGTGTCGAACCCAGGAGAAAGCCTTCCTTTAGGTGGCTTCCTTTTTTCTCAAATATCACTGTGTCTTGAGTCTAAACTCATATAATCAGAATCCTCTGCCTTCTGCATTTTCTTCCTTGGACCTTCCTCTGTAAATATCCAGAAGACCACCTGCTACTTAAGAGTTCCTATGGCTTTGCACTCCAGGCTTTGTTCAAGTTAGTGATGTCATAGCTGAGACTGGCTCAGTTTATAAGAGAACATAATTGCTACCACAGGGAAGATGTGTAACATGTCTTGTGTGTGATATGCAAAAACATCAGAGTGCTATTTGTTGCCTTGTCTAATTTTTTTGTTCTTAAAGCTAATTTTTTCCTCCACGGAGGCTGAGGTCACAATGCATACCATTTTCAGCATGGCGACACACACACACACACACACACACACAGACACACACAGACACACACAGAGACACACACACACACCATCTCTAGGTGAACAATGGAAGAGCTCCAAGGTTTTCTTCCTACAGAAACTGATGGTCTTACAGTTAGTTTACCAATACCTCCATCATTGACCGTTCCCAAGCCATACTCCTCACTTCTTATATTCCTTTATTTCTTGGTGTTTGTGTAATCATTGGGCTCATTTTCTTACTGTAATGGGAAAATTAACAAAGCCATATCTGGGATTTTACGGCTGCATTTCCCCCTGAGTTTGTGTCCTCTAATGCCAAAAGAATTTAAACACTTTGGACAGAATCATATTTCTTATCACATGTTTATTCTAGATTAAATTCAGTTAAGGGAAGGGGGAATTGGACAGGGAAGCAGCCCATTCACCACATGGTCTGTGAGGTTTATAAATCATCAACAAAGTGCACAGAATAACCCAAAAAGTGGAGACAAAAGGAAATAGCACACATGTTAAAGAGAAAATTCCCTTCCTCCCTCTCTCTGATCCTGGTACCAAGATCAAAGAAGGGAACTAGCGCAACTCACCAGCCTGATACTGAGCACCTCCAGCCCAGCAATCCAAACAGGAAAAAAAGCACATGTCCCAAGTTCAAGTTAGGACTTTTAAAGATTTCTTTGCTGGAAGGAGTGGCAAGGCTCTGGCCTGGGAGTGTCCTTGATAGCATGACATGAGGTCACTGTGTGAGGCCATGCCCTCTCTACCTGTGGGAGGGGTCTTCCTCCTAAT
>PVHP010046439.1:0-13815 GCA_004024765.1 Zapus hudsonius | reverse complement strand
GGGTTCTGGGGATCAAACTTAGATTCTAATCGTTACTAAGCAATCACCCTATTAACTGAGCTATCTTCCTAGATCCAAAGTGACTTTTTAAAGGGTTTAAACTCTAAAAGCATTGAAGCCTTCTTATACCATTGTCTTTGATTACCAAATAGGTGAATCTTGACCCTGTGGAAAAAATTGAAATATTTATAATTTAATGACTGTTATGTAAATATGTAATACTAGTGATGTTCTAGTATTTTTACTATCCCTACTTCTATGATAGAACATGCTCTTTGCTGTTATATAGTGCTTGCTAAATAAAGAATAATACATTTTTTTTTGCTGTATGGAGGCTTGTAGATATTTGAGCCTCACAAGCCAAAGTGTAATGTTGAAAAGTGAGGATAAGATAATACATATGCTAGCTGTACGATAAATATTAGTTGACTTAGATTATATATATATATATAATTTGCTAGATTCAGGCAAATATATATTCCACGTTCCTATTCGATTGATCTTTTATGCAATTAAAAAATTGTAATAGCTATAACTCCCTCTTTTATATGCAAAGAATTTATGTATTGAAGTAGAGTGTTTTTTAAATTTAAGTTTCATACTTAATAAATATTATAAATGGTTGTATAGGACATTACAGAATATATAGTCTTTATTAGTAAAAGGCAATTCTGATACCAATTGGTGATTCATTTCTGCAGTATATTGAAATTCCAGCTCTGAACATTGAAGCCATGAAGTTTCTCAACTTTGAAACTTTGGGTAACTGACAGTAGCTCTCTTGTCCCAGTTTTCTCATCGTCAGAAGAGAGAAGACAACTGAGAAGAGAAGTAAACAAGGCAGTATACAATACTTGGCATATAGTAACCCTTGTGTATTATCTATGTGTTAGTATGATTATTTTCACATTGAGGATGCTTAGTGGTATTTGTTCAGAATCATGTCCCAATAAGGTAGATAGTACACTCATGATTTTCTATTCCATTATGATTAAACATGTAATAGATCTTATGTTTCCAGTACAAATAGATATTATAAAACATTTAAAAGATGAAACTATATGAACAATTCATGTTTCTAATTGATTTTCTCTCATAACCTGTGATAGTTTGATCCAGGTATCCCCACAAATGAATGTGTTCTTAATGCTTGATCCCCAGCTGATGGCAGTTTGGGTATTGGAACCTTGTTGCAACTGTGTTGTTGGGGCAGGCTTATGGGAAATATAGCCAGCTTCCCCTTGCCAGTGTTTAGCACACCTTCCTGCCACTGTTTGCAGTGCTGTGGCGGAGGTGATGTCCACCCCTCTGCTCATGCCATTGTTTCCCCTGCCATGATGGAGTCTCCCCTTGAGTCTGTAAGGCAAAATAAACCCATTCCTCCAAGAGCTGCTTTTTGAGTGGGTTCTTTCTGCACAGAATTGAGAGAAGTTAATTACAACATAACCCTAGTATTATAACCCTGTCTAAAGAATTTTTTAAGTGGATGGAAATTTTTTCTTTGACCTATTCCAGTCCCTTAATACTTGCCAGCTGGTCGTGTTCCACTACTGTATCATGGCAGATTCGATTTTCCAAAGATAGCTCCTCTCATCCCACATGTGTCTGAACCATATTGTTTCTGCAACTCTAATGCACTGACTTGTGTCTTAGTGCTCTCAGGAATCCTTCAGCTCTCAATGTTTACCAGCCTTTAAGAGGCAAGTACTTCCTTATTACATAAAATCACTAGTTATATGCTTGAGTGGTTTCTTTCATTTGAGTGGTTTCTGACAGCTGCAGCAAAGAGAAGGAAAAAGAAAAAAAAAACAGATTTGAGAGAGCTCCAACATCTATCCCATAGAGGTTTCCAACTTTACTTCATTACAAGGCTGGTTAAAAACATGATTACTATATTATGTAAAGGGATTAGTATAATATAAAGTTTTGCTAATAAAACAACAATAAAACCTGTCATCTTCCTAAGTGGCACATAAATAAAGATTTTTTGGTACCTCAAAAAAGAAACATTCAAAAGTTATTCCAGTAATTGAAATAAAAATAAGGGAAAGAATATTATACTTCCCTAAAATAAAACATAATCTGAAATAAACAAACAAACAAAAAACAAAACAATGAAACAACAACAACAGCAACAACGACAACAACAACAACAAAAAAAAAAAAAAACCCAGTTTTACCAGGCCCTCTCTCTGAAGATTATGAGTTAGTAGGTTTTAGGTCTGGGGTAAACTTGGTGGAGGAATCTTCTGTCATGGCCAGTTTGGAAAGCATTGTGGATAGTGACCTGAGAGAGCACACACACAGCCTGCAGAGAGCACTGCTTTTCTTTCCTCCCATTTTAGACAAATCAATAATCAAAGAGAAATCAACAAGTAGTGGAACCTGTAACATTAGCTGAATACCCATTACAAATGGGGATGCTGGAACCAAACTGTCTGGGCTCAGAGCTAGACTCCCCCACTAACTGTATGATTCTGTGCAAGGTAATGATTTTCTTTGGGTCATGGTTTCTTTTTAATTTGGGAAAAAGGAATGATGTTATTACCTTTTAGGGTGGCTTTGCAAATTAATGAGTTATACTTGTAGAATCATT
This sequence comes from Zapus hudsonius, assembly GCA_004024765.1. NCBI lineage: Eukaryota > Metazoa > Chordata > Mammalia > Rodentia > Dipodidae > Zapus > Zapus hudsonius. The sequence goes on along the minus strand of PVHP010046439.1, from coordinate 11,219 downwards.
CACTAATCTACTAATCATTCACTAATCTCATTGTAAGTACAAAACAAATATTAGTCATTCTTATAAATAATTTAAGAAAGATTGATAGTATTGTTACCACTACTATGACTACTGCATTGTGGCAGATAGTATTTTCCAAAGATGACATAAATACCTCCATCTCACATGTTCTTCCAAATGTTACCTTGTCATTACCCATATGGAAGCTAAGTGGCAAGAGTTCAATTTCTTTCTCCTTGTGTTGGGTATGTGGGTTCATAATGCTTTAGCCCATGCTGTGTGGTGAGGCTGTCATAAAAAGGGAAGCCACTTCTCTTTCGCTTAATGGAACTCTACTTATTGATACCCTCCCTGAGCCACCATATAGGGACCGAATTGCTCTGAGGCCCCCATGCTGACAGATAGCATGTGATCTCAGAAAAATGTGACAAAACAGAGCCATCTGAAGTCACTCAGGCAGGCTGTCCTAGTCTGTAATTCCCAACACACTCGTGATAGGAGCCTTTAGGTGATTCCAGCCTGTAGCTATGGAGTAACCCTAGCTTTTATGCCATCCCAGGTGAGGCCCCAGACACCAATGGGAAGAACTAAGCCATTCCTGCTATGCCCTGTCCGATTTTCTCTCCCATAGAATCTGTAAGCATAGAGATGATTGTTAGTTTAAGCCACTATTTAGTTATGCAGTCATTATCAGTAGAACATACATCTTTCCATCTATCATTTGACAAGCTTGACAATATGCATAATCATAGACAAAATTAAGGGTCCATTTTTAGTAAAAAATAATAGCTTAACATTGAAGCTACTTCTTTGGTCATTGCTCCATATTTCTTTTCTTTTTTTAAAAAAACTAATTATTATTAATAATCAGACATATAGTATTAGCAAGTCTTGTGATGGTACCCCTATTACACTCTTTCCTATCCCCAACCCTCTGAAGGCCCTCCTCAGTGGGATAGCTGGACCAGTCTATGGGATAGGAGGCTATGAATTGTATAAGCCATAGTATATATCGTGTGTGTGTTGTTATTAAGGGGGGGGCAGACAATGTCTCTGAATATTCTCCTCCACCACGACTATTACAATCCTTCTGCCCCCTCTTCCACTCTGTTTCCTGAGTCATGGTGGGTGAGTTTTAAGTCTGCTTTACTGTTGAGATCTTAAGAGTCTCTGGATTTCTGCTTTGGACTATTTTGGGTATTCTCGGTGTCTGTCTCCATTACTGTTTCATAGGTTATCTGTCTTCCTGTGGATGTAGTTCTTTTGCTCATCTTACCACTTCCTCAAAGGTCGAAACCTCTGGGCCCTGGATGGTAAGTAAGGAGTGGTTCATCTGCCTGGGTGTCAGCCAATATCTTAGGACCTACTAGTGGAATTGGGTTGTACATGGTTCTAGATGCCTTCTGAAAAACACAAACAAAATCTCCAATGGACAGTGAGATCATTATAGGTTAAATGAGACAATAAATGTTAATTTTTTGGCAAGATTCTAATGGGTGTAGCCTCTTTGCAGACCCCTGGTTAGTGGGGGTTTGTTTCCCTTTGGAGTCTTGGTTCTGGGTCTCTATAAGAATTTGCCTTGGATCCCAGTTCCAGTTAAGAGCTCCTTACTACTGAGTGGATCTCTTAGCCAATCAGCAAGCTCTTGATTATCCACCTAGGCTAAGTGCCACTATTGCACAGATGAGCATTTCTTGGCTTGCTGGTCTCTGCTGTACAGCAGTGTCCTCTGCATTCTCATAACATCCGTTAGTGTTGTATATCAATGTCCTCTGCTTTCTCTGAATATCACTGGTCAATTTCCCCTGGCAGCTCATGTAATCCCTTCCAGCCCTACACAGGCTACCGTCTGGGAGCTGGTTTCATTTCTGGATCCAGCAGGGTCTCTCGTTTTTGTGTGACAGCAGTCTATGGTATCTTTAGCAGTAGGGTCTTATCTCTTGCCTGTGGCAGGTATTCAAGAGCTTTAATATGAGCCAGTCTTATTTTGGGGGACCTTGTAGGTCTGTTTGATCAACAGCTCAGTGTGGGAAGTAGCCAATTGCTAAGATAGGGAGTTATAGGCCAGAGCCACTTGTCTTTGGATTAAGCTTCCTCCCACCCACTTCAGGGCCCTTCTTACATATAATGTTCCCTCAGTCCTCTGGAGCTTACTGTATGAAACTAAGGATTTTGTGGTATTGTGGTTTAGATTGGTGTATATCTCCTGCCACCCTCTCATTCCTCTCCCCCCAATTCCTTCCATCCCCTTTATCAGTTTCTCAATTCACCTGCTTTTTTTATTGTCCATAATGAGTTACATTATTTAATGGGCAAACAATAAGTTGTTATTCCCAGTTCCCCAAGGTCCCTCTTCCCCATCCCCAATTGGCTGGATATCCTCCTCCAGAGGCCATCTTGGGGGAGGGGACCATGGACAGCCTATTAGTCAGCCCGGTTCTCCTGAAACACCTTATCTCCAAACACCCCGATACCCCTACTGTCCCAGCTTCCTGACACCCCTCACTGGCTTTTCTTAAGGGTGTTTTGTCTTCGTGAAGCTGATGTGAGTGGCAACTACTTTCTTCATTTGTCTTGTGACTCAGGCAGCTGGCTATGTAGCTCTTCCCTGCCAAACCCTGGAGCTGTGGCTGAGGCCACTTCTCTCCCAAAGCTCTGACTCAGGGCTATTTCCCACAGCAGCTGGAGCTGGATTTCTCTCCAGGAGTACTGGTGTGGCTACATGACTGCCGTCTTCTCTTCTATGACTTTCCAAACTCTGCCACTGGGAGAGCACTGGACAGGAGTGCTGAAGCACAGCAGCTAGTGGGAGGCCTGAGGAGAAAGTGGTAGGGTGGACAGGAGGCCCTCGGAGAGAACCTCAAGACAGGAAGAGGCCAGAAGTGAGAACCCCAGGTCTGGGACAGGCCCTCAGAGAGAACTGTAGGACTGGGGACTCCATATTTCTTGACTTCGAAATAGTTGCCCTCAACTGTGTTGAACTGTATGATCCTCTATGTCTTTTAAAATTTTATAACTTTTAACTTTTCATTAATAATCTCCATATGTATACATAGCATGCGATGAAGTTAAGCCTTTTGATCTACTATATTTTAAATAATTCCTTTCTGTTATTCTCAATGATTTCACATATCACTTAAATACTTGGAAATAGAATTGCTGAATCATTGAATATTGTAAATGGTTTTGATATGGAGACATGAAATATTCAATTATTATTGCACATAGATCATCATTTGGAGAGAGTCAGTCAAAGTTAAACCATCAATGTGAACCTTGAAGAAATACCCACTAATAAATTTGAGCAATGTGGGATGTGGCACGATAACATTTGGAATAACATGTGAAATGGGAGGTATTGATGTTGTTTTTGGAAAATATTTATCTTTCACAATGCAGTAGTGATAATAGTGGTAACAGTGCATTGTTTCATAAGCCACAATCACAAGTTTTGAACAGTATATCATGGCCCTCTACTTGACTTTTATAAATGGCTTTGCTTTTCACACTTTCCTGAGATCACATTACATGCTTTAAGCTTGACTTCCACCCAGTGTGGTAGTCTCAGAATAATTTGGTTCTTACAGGGCAACTCAGGAGGATGCCAACCATGAGTGTAGACTCCAAAAAAGCAGTCAGAAGGAGGTACCCAAGCTGTGTAAAAGCTTTCTGCAAACCTCACTTATATGCTCTTATATGAAAGCAAGCACAGGCTTCATTTCTTGGACACATTTGTAAATTATCTTGTACTAATCAGACATTCTGATGTTGAAATCATAGGAATTTCAAGTCATACTTGCTAGAGCCTGTGCTATGAGCATGGTCATTTATGAGATAGGTTCTGAATTGAATATCTCCCATCTATCATTTGACAAGCTTGTCAGTATGCAAAGTCATAGACAAAGTTAAGGGCCCATTTTCAGTTGAACAACAACAACAACCCAATTTAACTATCTGAATCTTTACTTAGATCAATTTTTATAAGCATTGACAGGGTTTGGGACATGCTATATCCAAACATGCCAACCTTGGATTTCAGAAATAACAAAAGCAGGAAGGTCTTCCTGGAATTCCTCTACCATTTCCCCCTAAATGAGCCATGAAATATATCTCTGTCTTTCTTCTAATACAGCTCAAAACACTCATTTAAGAGGGCTTTCTCCACTCATGGAGTTAAGAAGGTCTTTATCTCTGAAGACACAGCAATACAGAGAAGAATCTGCACAAACAGGCCATACTAAGTCACCATAGTATGTTACCACTAGGTTCTACCTCTTGACTGTCTCCTCTTCTAACCAATGCATAAAGGTACACACAGTTACCTGTTTCTCTCTGAATCTTCATTTATGAAGGCTTATGTCAGATAAAATTTAAATAAATGTATATGCTTTTCTCTTTTGTATTTTTAAAATATCTTTATTATGAATAAGTTTATACATTGTATGAGCAAATCTTGTGACTGTGTCCCCATTTCTCTCCTCTCTGTATCCTTCCCACTGGGGTACTTCTTCAGTGTTCATTCTGAATCTGTCTGTAGATAGGGGGCATGAACTGCACCAGAGGTAGCCAGATTTTCATTGTTGTTTTTTTTCCCTCTTGTGTATTGTTGCTGAGGGGGGCAATGTCTCCGTATATTCTTCCCCACCATGGCTCTTACATTCTTTTCACCCCTCTTCTGCTCAATTCCCTGAGTCATGGTGAGTCATGAGTTTTGAGCCTGCTTTGTTGAGATCTTAAGTATCTCTGGATCTTTGCCCTGGGTTGTGATGGGTATCGTTGGTGTCTGTCTCCATTGACCTTTCATGGGTTATCAGACTTGCTGTGGTTATTGGTCTCCTGTTTGTCTTGTCACTTTCTTGTAGGTTTCATTTGGGACCTGTGTGAAGGCTAAGTGTGGTTTTTCTCCTGCCAGGATGTCAGCCATCATCCAATGTCTTGTTGGTGGAATTGGGTAGTCCCAAGCTCTCTCAATGCCTTCTGAAAAATAGAAACAGAATCTCCATCAAAGAGTGAGATCAATATAAGTTAAAAGAGACAGCATTGCTATTTTGGCTAGCTCCTAATGGATGTAGCCTCTCTGTAGCTTTCTGGTATTGGGAATTTCCCCTAGGAGCCCGAGATCTTGGTCCACAAAGGATTATGCTGTGGATCCCAGTCCTAGTTAAAGATTCCTTGTCACTAAGCAGATCTCTTAGCTAATCATCAAGCCATTGATTACCCTCCTCAGTTTAGTGCCACTATTGCACAGATGACCATTTCTTGACTTGCAAGTGGTCTCTGCTTTCTTCAAATATCATTGACCAATTTCCCCTGGCAGCTCATGCCATACCTTCCAATGCTACACATGCTACCATCTGGGAGCTGGTTACCATTCTGGATCTAGAAGGATCTCTTGATGTTGTTTGATGACACTCTGTGATTTCCTCAGCAATAGGGTCTTACCTTAGGCCTGGGATGACAGGTATTCAAGAGCTTTGACAGAAGTCTGTCACATTTTGGGGACCTTGTGGGTCTCTTTGATCAACAGCTCAGTGTGGGAAGGAACCAATAACTGGGACAGGGAGATGCAGGCCTGAGAAATTATTCTTGAAGTTAGGCTTCCTCCCCTTCTATTCATGACCCCTCATACCAGGTGGTCCCCTCAGCTACCTCAGTAGCTTACTGTATGAAAGCTAGGTCTTTATGGGTGCCAATTCATTATTAGTTTAGTTTACTATATGAGTCCCTCCTTCCTCCTATTCCCCCCAGCCTTCCATTCCCCCACCCTCCCATCACCACCCCCCAAATTTATTCCATTCCCATTATAAACTCTCTGTTCACTGACGGATTTTTTTTTAATGTTCCAGTTTAACATGTTTAGGAACCACATATGAGGGAAAATATGTGGCGCTTGGCTTTCTGCTCTTGTGTGTGGTCACTAAGAATGATCTGCTCCAAGTCTGACCCTTTTTCTTTAAATTTCATTATGTCATTTTTCCTTTCAGCTGTGTACAATTCCATAGTGTATATTTACCACAACTTTGATATCCATTTGTCCAGTGATGGGCATTTGAGTTGATTCCAATTCCTTGCTATTATGAATTAAGCTGCTATAAACAAGGTTGTATGCTTTTCTCTTGATTGTCTACCTATATTGGAGGAGCCTCAGCCATGGACCTAATAATGAGTAAGGACAAGATATTACTTTTTCTCTTTTACAGCAAGATAACCACGTTAGTGATTTATGTGCTTTCATATTAGGATGAGTAGTTGCTGATTTTGGATTTTGAGGTAAAACTTATTTTATAACTTGTAAGCCCAGCCCAGGTGCTTGGAAAGCTGAGATAAGAGGATCATAAATTTGAGGTTAGCCAGATAAATGCAGCAAGACCATGTGTTAAATTATACTTACATACATACATACATACATACATACATACATACATACATACATATATAAGTATATATTATTTAATAAAACTTTTTTGAATGTCAAAACCCCTAATTCATATAATTAACATGGACAAAATAATATAAAAAATAGAGGAAAAAGTTAGAAAAATAAAGGTCATGTGTGTGTGCTTGTGCATGTGGCTTCATTTGTGATTCACCAGTGAAGAACAAATTTGGTTATTTTTAACACAAACTTTAAAAAATGTTTTATTTATTTGTGTGTGTATGAGAGAAAGAGAGAAATAGAGAGGAGAGAGGGGAGGAGAGATAGGGAGAGGGAGGGAGGGAGAGAGAGAGAAGGAAGGAAGGAGGGAGAGAAAGTAAGTATGAGCATGCCAGGGCCCCAAGACACTGCAAATGAATTCCAGATGCATGCACCACTTTGTGCATCTGGTGTTACATTGGTACTAGAGAATTGAACCTGGACCATCAGGTTTTAAAAGTAAGTATTTTTAATGACCGAGCCATCTCTCCATCCCAAATAAGCACAAACTTTTGACCAAGGTGGATGGGTTACTTTTTTTCAAGTCTAGAGAAGCTAGGTTTCCTTTTGCTAAAGTTTCCCCATAATAAAGCACAGTTTGAATTAGAGGTCAGAGAGTGAGTTCCAGCTGGGTGATCCTGCATAAACCCTGGATCTGTAAAAGTGGGATAGTGTTCATTTTTATGGGCTTTGAGGGAAGTAAATGGGTTAACAAATGAAAGATTCAATCACAAGGGATGGTACACAGGTGTTCAATAAACATTAGTGTAATGCTAATTTATCTTTCTAGATATCTTTCTGTCACTAGCTTTCAAAATTGGGAAATCTTCCCTGGGACAGTATCATAAACATATTAATTCTTGATTATTTTCTAACCTCTGGGTAGTTCATTTTTTGGCTGATTTATGTGTTCTCAAGCTGTGAAGTCAGGGTACACATTTATATTATTTATACTACTTATCATAAAGTGAACTACAGGTCTGAAAGCTACTCATAAGGTGGGAGACTAGACAGATGATAAATCTTATTTGCTCTGTCTTATTCTTGTGTTAATTTCAGGAAGTGGCCTTTTCTAATGTTATGCTAACCTTTAATAATATTATCACATCTATTAGAATTTATAAGTTTCTATGCATTGATAATACCCACAAATAAAAATATAATTGCTATTACATTATTAGTAGGCAACTTCAAATTCATTTGGTTTTATTTTAATTTTCACTAGGTTGATTAGGAAACTGATTAAACAGGTCAAGGGGAAGAAGCAGATATAAACTTGGTAATTATCTAACAAAACATATCTAACAAACATAGATTTGGAGGTCAGGATGTCCATCGCAGTAAAAGCAGAAACTAGCTCTTTAGAATCAACTTTCCTGGTCCCATGATATTGCCCCAAACCTTTCTCTGACTTGATACTTTCAAACATGATAGTACAAAAGTAGTAATAAAAATTAGATACCTAATTGCTGGTTGATAAAACAACTCACTAGGCTTGAAAAAGGTACCAACCAGTATAATCACTGGGTAACACCGAGAGTTTGCTTGCTGTACAATGAATTAGGATGCTAAGACTTGTTGAATTGGAACAAAAGGTGATTTTACAGTGGCAATCTTTAAGTGACTGCAATAGTCAGCATCCTTTGTAAACCTTTCATCTTTGTTTTCTGTCTTGATCTGAGCAAAGTCGCTGGTTTAACAAAAGAATAAAGTAGATTTGTGAACATATTTGACACTCAGTTTGTCCCTTCAGATGGATGAGTCGCATTAACACTTACCTCTATCATGCAATGTTGACAAAAGTTAGATCTTTTCAAACACAAAAATTTCATACTGGCTTATTTATGTAGGCACTGAAAGCAGGTATGTATTTAGAGCAGGGTTTAATCATTCTTCCTTTTTTTAAGAAATGAATTTTCAAAACCTTTTTTTTCAAAAACATTTTTAATGTCCTATTATGCTATCAGATCAAAACAATGTACAAGACAATCTTTGTCAACCCAGGAATCAGCAGTATGAAAGGCACTGTGAACTTACTTCTTTAATCACGTTCTATGTCACTCATTATTTGGTTGTAGAACATTGTCATAAAACCAAGAAATTTTTACATTACTTGTTTTATGCCAGCAATTCTCATGAACATTTATTCTAGCTTACTCTCTCAATTAAAAATGGAAACTAAATGATGTAAATTCCTCCCTTTTGGATACTACTTTTGACCAGCAATCTAAGACAACAGAGCTCTGTAACTAGGAAAGGGCTAAGATAGTCTATAGAGGAGCTTAGTTATGGATTCATTCCACTCACAGTGCATTTACAGAGGTAGCTTAATGCTAGTGTTTATTTAGAAATATTTACTTAGGTAATTTAAAGGTGATAGTTATATAAATCTATAAATTACCTTTACAATTCTAGAAAGGTAAGTGGACACAGTTATATATTCTTTAAAGTAGAGAAACTAAAGAAGATAAGAGAAACAGTCAGTTGCCAATAGAATCTTGCTGAAGAACTACCTGTAACATTGGAAATCTTGCTCAATAGTTCTGAGTCTGTCCCTGGGCTCTGTGTGTCAATTCTTTCCTTGTCTGTTTCCCAAGGTTACTGATGGTACTTTTGATGGTTAAGTTTTGTTGTCAACTTGACCAGTTAGCAATCCACAGTAATCGTATTGTATAGCAGATTTCCTCTGAATTGAAGAGAGAAAAGAGACACAGGGGATTCAGGATATAATATTATCTAGAAACAAACATCCCTTCCTGAGGGGGCAGTGCAGGCAGGACAATCCAGAGACTCGGGAAATAAACAAGTATGGGTAAGGGTTGCAAGACCCGGCCATAAGGCTATAAAAAAGAGGAAGGAAATCTCTCCCTTGCTTTCCCTCTGCCTTTTTGCTGGTGTGTGTGTGTGTGTGTGTGTGTGTGTGTGTGTGTGTATGTGTGTGTTATTGGTGATGGCTTTTCTTTCTGTTTGAACCTGTGAAAGGGTGCCAACCTCTTTCACCTTTATGAAATTTCCGCTGGTACTGTAACTTCAATAAATCCCTTCCTTCCAATACTTTGCCTAGTTTGGAGGTTCATCCCAGCATTGTTTGGCTTACTTAGGACAATAGTTAGTTGCTGTGGGATAGGGAAGAGAGTGTAATGAAAGAAAAAGAGAAAATAAATGCAGTCTGTGCAGAGGAACTTTCATTCAACCTTGCACTCTGCACATATGAAAGAAAATAAAACTGGAGACTGTGAGGAGTGGTCTCAGGATATTGAAAAGGATTCTCTGATTATTTCCTATAGAAAATCCCTTTAAGTCTTTTGAACCTTCTTGTAAATTTCTCCCTTGGTGACAAGAAAGCAGACTTCTGTGTTTTGTCCCAAGATTGCATGGGATGACATACAAAGAAAGTTTAGGAATCACTCACTGCTTTTGCTGAAGTCCTGTGGGATATACTCATGACGACAGCAATGTGAGAAGCAGTCAGCAGCAGGTCTTGTTTTCATTTACTAATTTATTTATATTTTGCAATACATTATGAAATATGCAGTTGGATTTCTTGATTTTCAGATTGTTTGGTTATGTGGGTTGAGAGGACATGAGGGAATGAGGGAGTGACTGCAGGAAGTGTCATTTGGATTGTTTCTTCCTGGTCTTCTGTGACATGTGGTGGTAGAGTCTCATTGACTCTATTTGGACCATATGAAATTGCTGTTTTATTGGTCAAAATAGCTAAGCACCAGCAATTTCATATGCTGCACCGTATTAGAAAATGGGGAAAACCTGTGCTCTCATTGTTCATTAATTGACAAAGTATTTCTTGAGGGCCACCTTATCCAAGAGGCTTAAAGCACTAAAGGCTCTCTCCAAAGCCCTTTTGGCCTGACACTAGGTAATTTTTATTTCTTTCCTTTTTCATAGAGTTCTATGAGCCTTTTGAAGATGTCTCAAAATTAGTTTCTTTGGGAGTTTGTTTTGTTCTAATTTTTTCGGGAGGGGGTGTAAAATTCCTGATTTTTACATAAGGGTGATTAATGTTTACACATAATTTTTGCCTTACATTTTCATTTACCATGAGGAAAATATTCCATGATATAAAATTTTCATAACTACATTTCAAGGGCTATAAAATACTCCTTTAGGTGGCTAGTTTATTAGCCATTCCTGAATTTGGGGACAGTTGGGTGGTTGGATTACTGTCGTTATGCACAATGCCTTTTCTGTTATTTCACATTATTTCCCTAAGACAGGGTCCCCAAAGTGGAATTACTTGGTCAAAGGGTATGAACATAGGAAAATCTCTTGATACATGTCAAATGGAAATAGCTGCATTTTTAATACTGCTAGATATATGAAGTTTGACTCCTCATCAGTCACAGGATATATAAAAAGTGTTTAAAATGACTTGCCTACATGGTGGTCCAAAGCCATATTCAATGACAGTGTTGTACTCTGCATAGAGAAAGTGGTCTGGAGTTGCTGCTGAGGTCAAGAGAACCACTGGCTTTTCTCAAAGGCAATGCCTCAGAACAAGCTGATAGCAGAAAGGAAGGCTGAGTTCTTGATTCTTACAGTTTTGTTCATAACTGCTTTGCCTTGAGGAAATGAAGAAAAAAGGGCCAAGTATTAGCCTGTGCTTGGGGAATTTTCTAAAGAAAAAGTTATAAGTTTCCCATCTTGGGGAAGAAGTAGTAAAAGACAGGATATGTTTTGGTTTATGTGATGTGTTTTCACTTAAAATGTTTAGAGATAACTATAAAACTTGGTATTGTACAATACTTCTTTTCTTAGACACACTTGGAAAGCTCTGTGTGTTCGG
>PVHP010046438.1:0-13288 GCA_004024765.1 Zapus hudsonius | reverse complement strand
CCAGTATTTGGCACACCTTCCTGCCGCTGTTTGCAGTGCTGTGGCAGAGGTGATGTCCAGCCCTCTGCTCATGCCATCGTTTTCCCTGCCAGAATGGAGTCTCCCCTCGAGTCCGTAAGCCAAATAAACCCATTCCTCTACAAGCCGCTTTTGCTTGGGTTCTCTCTGCGCAGCAACTAGAAAGCTGACTGCAACACCAACCCAGGGCATTATCCTGTCTCTGCCTCTCTGGAGCTGGGATTGCTGGTGCATGGTACATGCCAGCCTGCCCAGGGTTCTATAGATGCTGGTGATCCAAACTCTGGTCCTTACACTTGCACAGAAAGCATTTGAGCCACTTAGTCATCTCCTCACTATGTGTACCAGGCTGGCCCCAATCTTGTAATCCTCCTGTCTCCAGACTTCCAAATGCTTGAAGTACCAGTGTTCATCACCCACACAAGTAAAGTTGTTACTGGAGTTCTAGGGTAAAACCTTGGCCTCTAGCAGCCCCAATAATCTAGGCTTGGTCCCTATACCCTATATGCCAAATAAAGAGACAAGTAATGAAAAGCAGAGAAAAGAGATTCAGTCAATGTGGCCATATTGGGAAGAGGTTTGAATAAAGGGGCCCAGAAACCCTTGAATCCATCTTCAGGGTACTAGCATGATGTTTATGTTTCAGTAGCGGGCAAGAGATGTGCGTAACTAAGCAGTGCTGGTCAAGGTGTCCTGCCCATCATTAGCACATGTCTGTCCTGCAAGGTGGTCCTACAAGTTGTCAGAACAGTGTGAAACTTCTTCCTGAGAGGCAAGCTTCTTTCTCCTCTGGCTGACAGCAGGGCTCTGCTTTTCCCTCCCTGAAGCAGGGGATTCCTGGGGAAATTTCAATTTGGTGCTGAGGTCCATTTTCTCAGTAATCTTAAGGGGTACAAGTGTTTCTTTTCAACAGCTCCTTTCCTGCCAGTGCACTTATAAGATCTTCTACTTTTAAAATGGGGGACACACTTGAAGTTAAACATAACCTGTACAAGCACCTGAATTTGATCTCTGAGTTGGTAATTTGTAAGTTTGGATGGTCCCTAGGTTCTTGCTAGTACCCACTGAAACCCTTCTCCAGCCAGGCTGCTTCTGTGTTCCAGTTTCCACTTATGTGGGGAGAAGGCTGCCTTGTAACATTCTCTTGCATCTTATTTCTCCCTCCTCCAAACAGACATCCATTTGTTAAGGACCCGCATTCACTTGGTGCTTGAAGTCTTTGGAATCACTTAAATCTTCACATCACCTGCTATAACAAGAAAATAATCGACCCAGTTTTAGAGGCAAGGAAACTAAAGCCTGGAAGATTGACTAGCTTTTCTGATCTTATGCACGAAGTTAGTAAGTGGCAAAGCCTGAGCTCTTTCCATTTCATCACTTTTCCTTTACCTCGGTTTCACCCATCTTTGCCAAGGGACCCCACCTTCCATCTCTTTCCTCCTATTCCGAACTGGTTGTTTTCCCAATTCCGGACATAGCTGTGTGAGAAAGACTAAACTGTCACCAAGCATAGTCTTGGAGGCAAACCTAGGACCTATGATTGTAGGGCATAGTTTCACTGGGGCTCATTTCCTCATAAGTACACTCATCCTTGTCAGATACGTGTCCTGATGTTTGGTGTGGAAAATGGTCCACATCAGTGAATTATACTCTATTTTGAGGCTGATTCGTATTCCATTGTGGCCAGCTCCCTAGTTATATGGTGGTTTCTTGTTTATTTATGTAGAACTAAATTATGTTAGGTTTTGCCACTAACGAACCCTTTGCATTTGTCCACACTGAATTTCACCCTGGTTTCACAGGACCTTCCTCTGACCCATTCAAGTCCCTCTCCTTACCTCCTGTGGGTTTGGCCCCCTCCCAACCTTCTCTCATTTCCAAGTCACTTTGGGCTTCGGGAAACTGTCTCCCTCCTCTGCAAGAGTTTAGTGGATGCTCTCCCATCACTGCTCTGGAACCCCAGTTGGTCCTACTGGGGGATGGTGGGGACAGGTGGGAGGGAGGCAGAATCAGGTCTACATTGAAGGTGTCATGCCCGGTTGTGCCTGGAAGTGCCCACTCATAGTGGCCTAGGCTAAAAGCTCTGCTAGGCCAGCTCCAGAGCTAATCTGGTTCCAGGGGTATTGGAAAGCCCATGGATCTCTTTAATCAAACATCTTCAGGCTTGGTGGACATGCCGCAGGCATTGGTCCTTTGGCTCAGCCCTGGCCCTTTGGGACATCCCATTGTCTGAGTATTGAGGAATCCCAGGCCTGTTGCTAGGCACAGAGCTCTCAAACAATGTAGTGTGACAGTTCCCCAGCCTGCCCCAGGGGCCTCCCCAGGCACAAGGGTGTGGTTAGCAGTCTTGAGTACATTCTGTACCCTAACTCAGGGGACGGACTTGTGGTTCCTGGTGCTGTGCAGTGCAGCCCCGCCCATGCTTTTCCTCTGCAGCCACAAAAACAAGCTTAGACACAGAGAGGGGAGAATGGAAACAGGCCCTGGTACTGTACAAGCTGGACCTAAGACGCCAAGGTGACGTGCCCCTCCCCCTCCCACAAGGCCTCCCACACGTGCAAGGTCAATAGTGCCAATGACAGTTCACTGCTGCCTCTGTTCTTCCCTTGCCATGTTTTTCTGCATGGCTGCCCGCACCACAGAGTGATGGCCTCCGTGGTGGAGGAGTGTCAACTTCCCTCCACATGGCTTTCCTTTCTCTGCCAGCATTCCTGCATCTCCTCATTCCCCTGCTATGTTTCCTGCCTTTGGGACTCCATTGTTATTGCATCACGACCAGCTAGCACCCAGCGAGGATCCAGAAGGTACTTGGTGCTTTCAACTTTCAGTCATCTCGAGCACTTCGTCACCTGGACACATTTCACACTCCTACATGCATGTGCTTTTGTGGCTACTTTACATGGATCTCTTTTGATCCTCCTTTGGATTTGAGATGGAGTGTTGTGCAGCCCAGGAGAGCCTCAAACTTGCTTGTGTAGCGGATGATGACCTTTAACTTCTGTTCCTCCCGAGGGCTCCTGGGATTGGAGGCATGCATGACCATGCCCACTTTATACAGTACTGAGGATTGAACCCAGGGCTTTGTGCATGCTGGGCAAGCACTCTCCAAACAGAGCTACATCCCAGGCCCGTGTTGTACTTTTTTTTTGGGGGGGGGTTCAAGGTAGGGTCTCGCTCTAGCTCAGGCTGACCTGGAATTCACTATGTAGTCTCAGGGTGGCCCCAAAATCATAGCTATCCTCCTACCTCTGCATCCTGAGTGCTGGGATTTGTTATTTAAAGCTAGCACCCTGGCTGTAAGTTCCCTGGAGGTGGCTGCTGTCAGGCTATTTTGTCTGTTTTTGTTTTCCCGCTTGTTTAGTTAGTTATTTTTATTGTTTAAATTTATTAGGAAACAAAGAATTGGGTTTCATGATAATGTTTTCAAACAACTTTGTTTCCCTTCCCACCTCTTCTCCCTCATTCTTGTACTCTCACCCCATTTTTAATCATCTTAAGTGTGCAATTCAGTGACATTAAGTAGTCATCTCTGCATCCATGGAATCAACCCATATCTGAAAATATCCGGGGAAAAAGCATCTGTACTCAGCATGCACAGATTTTTAAAAATGGTGTTGTATGAACAATATACTGTAATGCCTATTTTAATAGAATTTACATTGTCCTAGATATTACAAATAACCTAGCATACAGACAAACATACATAGGTTATATGCAAATGCTATGCCAATTTTTATATGACACTTGAGCATATATGGGCGCTGGCGATTCTGGAACTTATGCAGAGATACATTAACATGCTTGTGCAACCATCATGGCTGCTCACATGGTTAATACTGTCCATCATCAGAATCATCTTGCCATCTCGCCAAGTCCCTGTGACCACTATTCTACTTTCTGACTCTAAATATGAACATTCCGGATATCATATTATTACTGCAACCATACAATATTTGCCATTTGTGTCTGCCTTATCTCGTTTAGCATAGCCTTTCTGATTCATCCAAGTGGTTCACGTGTCAGAACTCTATTCCCTTTGAAGGCTGGATCACGTGCCACTGCATGGATATGTTTTGTTTATCCTTGCATCCGTTGATGGACATTTGGGTTGTTTCCACTTGAGCTGTTGGGAAGAATTCTGATTAACAAATCCACGTCAACATGCCTGTTTTTAATTCTTTTGGAAATAGCCCTAGGAATGCATGTCAGAGCCACTTAAACATTCTCTGAATTCGCTCACCCACCATCACCCCAGTACCAATGATCCCCAGCATCAACTGACTGTTGAACATCTCTGAGCTTCATGTTTCTACCCTTTGTACTCTGCTCACATCCTCTGCCTTTGAATATCATGCCAGTCCCCAGTTGCTCTCTTCGTTGACTCCCTAAGGGCTAGGGCTAAAGCTTTCCATTGCCTTTGTGCAAATTTGGAGACAGTGTGATGCAATGCTGGAAGATATGGGCTCTGAGAGCAGACTGACAGAGCTTGAATCTTGCTTTTGCCTTTGTATAACGACAGTTCTTTGACCTCATCAGGCCTCATTTTCTCAACCGGTGAAGTGGTATCTACCCCAAGTGGTTATGAAAAGAAGTGACATACACAAAAGCATCCTTGCAATGCCTGGTAGAGAGTAAACCCTGAAGGAGTGGGACTTGCTGGTTGTTGTTCTTTATTTCCTAAGAGCTCCTTCTCCTCACTGCCTCCCGTGATCCTTGGAGCCAGCTTGGTGTGTTTTCCAGGGAGAAGTGCCGTTGACTATACTGCATGTCTTCTCCACTGTCCCAGGCTTCCCTGTTTTGATGGTGTTCTCTGGCCAGTGCTCCTCCACTGGGCAGGGGTGTTGAAATGCTTTTGTTAAGCTAGTGTAAATAATTTAGAGAACATCGAGCTTGGTCTCTTCCTCCTACAGCACAGCACATTGCAGCCATTGTGTGCCCCATAACTCAGCAGTCTTGCTCTCATTAGGGCCAAATATGGCTCCGGAAAGCTGCCAGTAGCAGCAAGCTTTGAGAAACCTCCCTTTCCTTTCAGGAACCTGCCACAAAGGGGATACACTGTTTATGCCTTCCCAGCTGAAAAAAAAAAAAAAGAAACCAGGCACAGTGTATTCCATGCTTATCAGTACAGATAGCCATATCTAGTGTACACGTCCTGTTGGTTAAAGCACCATATTAATAGGGTCTATTAATAGGGTCAAGACCATCACTGCAGTCTACTGGGATATTCTCCAAACACTGATTGGACACCTGCTACAAACCAGGCACTGTGGTATGCAGAGATAAGCAAAGTAAGATGGCCGTCCTTGAGGCATCCAGGCCAAGATTGCATGATGTTCTGTGAGCTCTTAGTGTTTGAAGAAGTCCATCCACTTTCCACTTCCTTACCTCCCATGACTCCTCCTGGAAAAATCACTGGGACACTTCCACATACTTTCATGTTGACTCTTGAAAAACCTGTTTGTGAGACTAAGGCCTGTCAGGGAGGCCAGCGTAGTCCTCCAGGGAGCAGGAAGTTTGTGAAGTGCAGGCTGCAACTGCTGGGGTTGTTGATGGAAATACCAGGGGACAAGGCAGGGTGACAGGCCCCAGGCCACCAAGGATGGAGAGGGGGTAGAGAGTGACGAAACCCCTTTTTAGTGTTGTTTTCTTTGAAATTTATTTTGCAGTTTTCCAACTTGGAGCACTCAAGTTCCACAGAGTTGCCTAGGCAGCTGTTGGCAGTGAGAGTCAAGGAAGGAGCCAGGGGGTCACTGAGTAGATGGGGTTGTAGGATCTGTACCCCATTCTAGGTGGAATCACATTGACTTTTACCTGTGTCTAAGGCTTTGTTATTGGTTTTGAAAAATTTAAAGTTCTACAGTTTAAAAACAACAGTATTGTCACAAAAGTTTTAAAATGTCTGCTGTGCTGAGGATACAGTTCAGTGACAGAGCACCTGCCTAGCATACCTGAGGCCCCAGATTTAATTTCCACACTGCAAAATAAAATTAAAACACACAAAAAAAATGTCTGCCTGCTGTGGACAATGGTGTATGTTAAAAAATTTGGAGTAGAGGAGTTGACATATATATATTCTTTCATTGGCATGTGGGGGTGTGTGTGATGTGATTTGTGTGTAGTCTACGCAAGTGTGTGTGCAGATACACAAGCCCTGTGCGCGCATGTGCAGAGGCCAGAGGAGAATGTTGGGTGTCCTCCTTTTGCTCATCTACCTATTTCCTTGAGACAGAATCTGTCCCTCAACCCAGAGCTGCCATCACGTTGACCTTTCTACCCTCAGCAAGCCCTGCCACTCTCCTTTCTCTGCTCGCCCACAAGAATGGGGTTGTTGGTGAGCGTGGCCGCACCCCGGGGTTTACATGCGTGCTAAGTGTTCTCAGAACCTCTCAGGCCCTCATGCTTGTGCCACAAGTTGTCTTATCTGCTGAGCCATCTCCCATACCTGACACAGTGCATGTGGAGACTGGATTATAGGAAAGGAGAGAAAACAATTCAAGAGTCCAGGAAGGAGAAGATGGTATCTTAGTGCAGAAAGCTATGTGAGAAGTGGGCTGTGTTCATTTAATTTTTATATTTTATTTATTTATTTATTTATTTATTTATTTATTTATTTATTTACTTGTTTATTTATTTTGGCTTTTTGAGACAGGATCTCATTATGTAGCCCAGACTGGTATTGAACTCACTATGTAGCCCATGCTAACCTTGAACTTGTTGCAATCCTCCCGATTCAGTCTCCCAAGTGCTATAACTGTAGATGTAAGCCATAATGCCTACCTGAGTCTATATTTAGGAAGGACAATTGACAGGACTTGGAGGTATGTTGGGATGCCAAGAGGGTGACATCAGCAATGCCATCTAGATTTCTGGTTATGGACATCTGTTGGGTATTTTCTGAGGTGAAGAAACTGGCTGATTTGGACCAAAAAATAAAAAAATAAAAACAAACCTTAAGTCAGTTTTGAACACATATGCTGAGACCTCCCAGTGGAAATGCCAGGAAAGCAAATGGCTATGAGTCCAAATTAAGAGAAGGTGTGGAGTGCATTCAGCTGAAAGGATACTGGCTGAGGTCACCTAAGCACTGAGTGCAGGGAGAGGCAAGGACTCTGGGGTGATGGCTCAGCTGTTTAAAACAAAGCCTGGCCAAGTAAGTTCCATTCCCTAGTAATCACTTAAAGCCAGATGCACAAAGTGGCATATGTTTCTGGAGTTCATCTGCAGTGGCTAGAGGCCCTAGTGCACCCATCTTTTCTCTCTCTCTCTTCCTCTCTCTCTCTAACAAATTAATGAATACATAAATATTTTTATTTTAAAAAAGAAAGACTAGAAGGGCCTAAAAAAGGAGACTGAGAAGTAGCAGCCAGTGAGACAAGAAAACTACGAAAGTGACTGGGCTTGGTGGCTCAGGCCTATAATCCCAGACCAGACACTTGTGAGGCCGAGGCAGGAGGACTACAAGTTCAAGGCCTGCCTGGACTATAAATGAGTTCAGGACAAGCCTGGACAACTTCGTGAGATTCTGCACCAAAATAAAGAGAAAAGAATAAAAAGAGGGCGGTGGGTATAGCTCAGTGATACAGTGCTTACCTAGCATGTGTGACACCCTGGGTTCAATCCTCAGAGCCCAGAAACCTATTAAGTTAAAGGCTGAAGATTAACTACTGGGGTTGGTTAACTGGAGGACCCTTGATAAGAACCGTTTGGGTAAAATGATAGGGATAAGAAGTAGAGTGAATGTATTGAAAATGATTGTGTGTGTGTGTGTGTGTGTGTGTGAGATGTATGGTGGGGGGGGAGTGCATGTGTGTGTGCAGATGAATTCACAGGCATGTGGAGACCAGAAGAGAACATCTGGTGTCCTGCTATTAAGACAATTATTTCCTTTTTACATGTGTGTGGGATGGGTAGGAGGACCTGCCAGGACGTTTTGCCTCTGCAAACAAATATCAGACACTTGTACCACTTTTTGCATCTGGCTTACATGGGTAGGTTGGGAATCAAACCCAGGCCAGCAGGCTTTGCAAGAAATTACCTTGTATCACTGAGCCATCTCCCTGGTTCCCCACCGGTTCTCTGTGTAATTCTTCTATCACTCATTCACCTCTGTCTGCATATTTCCTTGAGATGAAGTCTCTTTCTGAAGAGTAAGCTGAAATTTTCACCAACCCTAGCATTTCTCAGGTGTCTGCTCTCCATAGCACTAGGGTTACAGGTGTGCACGGCCATGGCCAGCTGTTTACATGGATCTTGAGGAATTAGACTCAGGTATCTTTCAGACTTCATGTAAGCACCTTCACCTGCTGTGTGATTTTCCTAGTACTTTAAAAATATTTTTATTTATTTGCAAGCAGAAGCAGAATAGAGAAGAAAGACAGAGATAATGGGCATGCCAGGGCCTCCAGCCGCTGCAAATGGACTAGAAATGCATGCAGCACTTTGTGCATCTGGCTTTATGTGGGTACTGGGGAATCAAACTCAGGTCATCAAGCTTTTCAGGTAGGAGTAAATGGGAACTGAGACATGGAACATATGTGTGTTGACAATTCTCTTGAGTTATGTCTGTTGTAGATAAAGAGGGTGAGTTTCAGTTGTAAATAAAGATACAGATAGTTGAGGAGGGTGATTCAGAAATTGAGGAAGTTCCCTGCTGATTGCCTAAAAGGAGCTACTTAGCTTGGTTTTATTATAAAAGACATAAAGCTAGCCCGTGAAAGGCAAGTGGAAGACCCCCTTTGAACTGAGGCTGTGAGATAATTTGGAGCTTTATGATGAAAGGGAATATCAATGGATCTAGTTGTTGACATTTTATAATCTGAAATCTGTATAAATGAAGCCATCCATTATAATAAAACCAAAAATTAATCACTCATGATGTTTCTGTTTGGTTGAGACAAAAATCGCTCATTTTTTGAAGAAAAAGATTGACATTATGACATTTGTGCATTTTTTCAATCCTAGAAATATTACAGCACATGGTGGTGCAGTTCTATAGTGCCAGCACTTGCTAGTTAGAGACAAGAAGACTGTGAGTTCAAGGTCAGCCAGGCCTACATAGTGAGGCCCTGACTCAAAAAAGAAAATAAAACAAAAAAAGATGTTCTATATTATATGATACTGTATAATATTTACATAGTAAATATAGTACACATTGTGTACTAATAATATTAAAACATATATATGAAGGAGTCTTACCAACTGTCAACTTCACCAGAACAGTTGACAATGGAGATGGAGGAAGGGGATGAGGAGAGCTATAACGTTGTTTCTCTAACATTTTCTTTCATTTTGAAAAAGAAATCATCTAAAATAAGTTAAGCAAATGTGACTGTTAGACCTGAGCAGTGGCTACCTATGTTTATCGTAATGGGAAAGAATGACCCAATCCACTTAAAGGGCCTTGGAAAAGCCTGGTACAGTACTGTACTCAGTCAGCACAAACTATTTAAACCATTTTTCTTTTATTTTTTTTTCATTTTTCTGTATGCTGGAAGGTTTCTTCCTTTTTAAACTTTTTTATTATTTTATTAATTGTGGAAATTAATAACTTTCATTATGACACTTTCATACAATGAACTTTAATTATATTCACCCCCCCCCCATTTTCCTCAATTACCCCTTCCCAACCTCCCCTGATCTCTTTTCTTTTCCTAATATCCCTCTTTCACAACCTTTTGTTTTCTGGATACCACATATGAGAGAAAATATGCAACATTTATCTTTCTTTGTCCAGGCTTAGTTCACAAACATAATGATTTCTACTTCTATCCTTTTTTTCTGCAAAAGTCATGATTTTTTCATTTATTTTCATTTATTTTTTCATTGCTGACTTGTCCATGCACATATATAGTGTACTTTGATGTTATTACCACAAATTATCTTTCCTTTTCCCCCTTCCCTCCCAACAACACCCTTCTTCTTTCCCATTAATTCATCTTACTTTCGCACCTTTTTAAATGGTTGACTAAAACTGTATTGTGGGGGTTGTAGCTCAGTAGTAGAGCATTTTCTGAACATGTACAAACTCCTGGGTCCAACCCCCAGCACAGCAAAAGAATAAACACAAACTCCATTGTGTATTGTGTCTATATACCATAATATATTTTCCACTTGTCAACTCATTGGCACATAAAATGATTCCATAATTCACGCCGGGCGTGGTGGTGCATGCCTTTAATCCCAGCACTCGGGAGACAGAGGTAGGAGGATCACCATGAGTTCGAGGCCACCCTGAGACTACATAGTGAATTCCAGGTCAGCCTGGGCTAGAGTGAGACCCTACCTTGAAAAACCAAAAAAAAAGATTCCATAATTTGGCTATGTTGAATAGTGCCTGACTTTAATTCCTTTGGCTGTATAACCATAAGTGTTATAGTAGGATTCTACATTTGTTTCTTGAGGAAAATCCATATTGATTTCCATAGTAGCTGCACTCATTTTATTTCCATCAGCAGTATAAGAGTTCCCCTGTCCCCACCTCCTTGCAAGCATTTGCTTTCATTTCTTTTCTTCATTATAGGCATCCTCATGGGGTGAGGTGGAATATCAATACAGTTTTGATTACATTTTCCTCATCGCTAAGGATGGCAAACATTTTTCATGCATTTATTGAACTCTGAAAGTTTTTGAATTTTAAAATGTATCTTTTTGTTTTCTTAGACAGGGTCTTATGTAGGCCAGGGTAACTCTGAACTTGCTATGTAGCTGAAGATGACCTTGAATTCCTGATCCTCCTTTCTCTATCTTCCAGTTTCTGGGATTATAGCAGGTGTGTGCCACCATGCCCAACAAAACACATCTACTTAAAAACTATAGTAAACTATTCTGAAGCAATATTAAAAAGTTGTCTGGTATTATGTAAAACACTATATGGAAACGATCTTCTTTTTTAGCCAATCAAAAAATGAGTTTGGGGGGAACTGGGGATAAAAATTCATTGTTTGCCCATTAGATAATGTAACTCATTATGGATAATAAAAAAAAAATGAGTTTGGGCAGAAGTACCCTGAGGGGAAGGATAATGCTGCCCCTAAAAGTCAGATGCTGTTATAGGAAAATCCCAGTTCTAGGGGTGGAATATCTCCCAATGAGTTAGTTGTTAGTCAGGGAGGCCCTTGGGTCCCCCCCCCAAAAAAATACAGGCTATTGGCAGTGCTCTTGGTTACTTACCAAAATTAGACATTAAGACCCTATTGCTAACAACTCTGCATGCTTCAGTTGCAAGAAACTGAGAAGTCAAGATGAGACTGAGTTGGAAGCCTCTGACTTACTGGTTAGCTGTCTTCTTGCTAGAAAGTGCTATCTGGGCTCATGGAGGAGAAAAGCCCACAATACTCTTAACCTGCAGTTCAGCTATCTGTGAGCTACACAACCAACCAGCCTGTTGGTGCAGTAGGAGCATGTTAGCATGACTGGTGTGGGGGGTAAACAATTGCTCTGAGACTGGATTTGAAGCTACTCCATGGGAGAGAAGTCATGCAGGTTACTGACAACTTAATCAAAAGCCTACAACTGGGAAGGTCATAGGCCCTAGCGGAAGCTAAAACTGCTCTTTGTCTAAATGGAGATGATGTGCCAATCAAGTTACCCTCTAAATAGTTATGTTTATGCCATAGATTAGTGCTGCTCTCACCTGTGGTCAGAGAAGCTTCTTTTTACATATGGAGGTGACTACTGGAGAGACTTAAAACTTATGAAAGTGCTGAGATCAAGTGACTGTTGAGTGCTCAGTACTTAAAGCGACATCTCTAACATACCATCCAAGGCCTAGGAAACATTGTGGAATTGTGTGCAGAAAGAATGTAAGAGCCAGAAGATGAGGAGGAGGAGTTTGAAATACTGTCTTCCAGATGCGAAGTGACCATTGTATTCATGACCTTACAATGACTGTCACTACCTGCATATGGTCTGCATAACAGTGGGCCCATAGACATATCATCATGGATGATGGAGGGGCAGCATAAAAGGAAAAAAGAGATCAGAGTAGAAGAGGAACTAGTTGGAAAGAGGAAGGGGCTCAGTGGAAGGGAGGTGGACAGTGAATGGGAAGAGATGATTATCAAAATAAACTTTGTACATATATTAAAATTTTAAAATTTTTCTAAAAATTGCCTGGGGCAGGAGAGAAGACTCAATGGTTAAAGATGCTTGCTTGCTAAGCCTGATGACCTGGGTTCAGTTCCCCAGTACCCATGAAAAGCCAGATACACAAAGTAGCACTTGCATCTGGAGGTCACTTGCAGTAGCAAGAAGTTTTGGTGTGCCCATTTCCCCAACCTTCTCTTCTGCTTTCAAATCAATTTTACAAAGTAATAGTCTACTATAGTAGTACATTCCTATACCCCCTCCCACTTGGGAAACCAAGGCAGAGGATTGCTGTGCATTTGAGTCCAGCCTGGGCTACATAGCAGGTACCAAGCTAACCAGGATGGCATTACAAGATCTCAGACAAACAAAAACCAAATAATACATGTTGAGGAAAAGGGTTGCTATTAACTTCTACCGTCTGTGCACTATGCACACTGATAGGGCTGACAGCTGCTATCAGAGCGTAATATGGCTGCATTCCCGTCACTGCCCTGACTGCTGTTTCTGATGCTCAGAAGGACAAGGTAACTTGTTAAGGAGCGGGCCTATAGAGCTTCGAGCTGGGCTTCCCTTGAACTTCCTACAAAGTTAAGCTGGAATTTGGATCTAGGAACATCTTTATCAATTTGAAAGATTAGTTAGTAATTTCACCAAGCTCCCTTCTATGGTTATGGGGTAGCAGCATCAAGAGAACTGAGTACATCTTTGGGCTGGATCAGAACCAACCCAAGCACTTTGAGCCTGAAATGAATGCCCTTCCTTGGAAGTGCCCAGTGTTAGGGAGTGCTGGACATGGTGGTGCATACCTATAATCTTGCCACTTGGGAGGTGGTGATAGGAGGATCAGAAGTTCAAGGTGAGCTTTACTACATAATGAGTCACAGGCCAGCAGGGGCATATAAAACTTTGTCTAAACAAACAAACGAATGAAAAAAAAATGGTAGGAAGCATCTACTCATAAACCATCAAGCATACAAGGGGCCTTGGAGATCCTGTAACTTTCCTACATTGTGGATGAGAATCCCAGTGCTCAGGAATACACAGGCCTTGTCTGGCATTACCTTTCTCACTCAGTGGCAGGTCTGGGAATATACAAAACTCAGGTCTCCTAATGTTTTTTTGTTAATCTCTCTCTCTCTCTCTCTCTCTCTCTCTCTCTCTCTCTCTCTCTCTCTCTCTCTCT
>PVHP010046437.1:0-13281 GCA_004024765.1 Zapus hudsonius | reverse complement strand
GGGGCCTTACCTAGGATCACAGCTCAGAACTCAGGGGGAGAGGGGCCTTACCTAGGATCACAGCTCAGAACTCAGGGGGAGAGGGGCCTTACCTAGGACAGTAGGAAAGAGCCAATGTGGGTGAAAAATTGCTTCATTGAAATAAGTGTTTTTACTTGTGGGATACAGTCCTCCGGCCTCCCAAAGATGTCACATTCCAGAACCCAGAAATACACAACCTTGCACAGAATAGGGAATGATGCAGAAGTGATCCTAATCAGTGGGCCTTAAAATAGGAAAGCAGAAGAGCAAGGTGACCTCAGAAAGACCCAGCTGAGCGCTCTGCGTGGGGACCAGAGTTCAGATCTCCACCACCCATGTAAATGTGGAGTGGGTGCATCTGCCCACCTGTAGCTCCAGTGGTTGGGAGACAGAGGATGCCTGGACAAGCTGGCTAGACCAGTGGAAGATCAGTGACCCCGGATTCAAATGAGGGATCCTTTGTCAATAAATAAAATGGAAAGTGATCGAAGAAGACAGCCAACATTGACCTGTGGTCTCCACACACAGGCATGCACACCCACACAGGTGCCTACACGTTTGCAGATATGCATACACACAGACAATACACCCCACCCCCCAAAAACATAGACACAGCTCATGACTGCTCTAAAGAAAGAGGAAGGGGCCATGAGTCAAGGAACGTGGGCAGCCCTGGAGGCTGGGAAGGAAGAGAAAGCCAACGAGCCCTGTACACCTTGACTGGAGCCGAGGGCAGCCCATCTCAGACCTGTGGGCTTCAGAGTATAAGAAAATGAATTCGCTCTTTTGAGCCAGGGCCCCTGTGGAACAGGAAATGAAGGCATCATTTATCCAGTTTCCTCTGGACAACACCTTCTATTTATGGCAAAGTCCTAGCCGGTTCAGACCTGCAAGTTGGACGTGGTCTCTGTATTGTCACCATGGAGAGTACCAGCTGCAGCATACCGGAGACACATCTTTCACGGGTGTCTCGGGATGGAACAGAACAGGGCAGAATGTTACTTTAATTGTCTTTGGGGACAATGTAAAATCTTTATATGTGGTCTTATAGGCAGGAAAAGCAATGGTTATTTTTTTTCCTATGGAGAGAACACTGAAGCCACGAAACTAACTCAGATCGCTGTTTCTCTCACCCTACTGACAGCTGGTTCTAGCTCTGATGTTTTTCCACCACAGGATGTATTTGTATGCAGTATGGAACATTAAAACAGCACCTTGAGTGACCAGGGGAGTTTGTATACTGGATTTTTGAAGAATAAGGAACTCACCCTCAATAGCATTTTTTAATGGCTTTAAAACCAATACAACTGAAGACCTTAGCCATGTAATAAAACAATGAATTTGTAAAAGTGATTAAGGGAGGCATCTCGATTTTCCAATTCATTAATCAGCAGACATGCCCTTTGCCAATAAAACTGGTCTCGGACATCCGTCATTTGTTGTCTGCAGTGTTTTCTACATTTTCTGTTCTTAGAGATGGCGATGTCATTCCCTTACAAGGAACGACAAGTGACAGTGGTTGAATTCTAGCTGGGCTCTTTGGAACTGAGTCACATCAACAGAGCCTTCTTTCCTCTGTGCCTACAACATCTGGATGGTTCCAGAAACTGTTGCCAGGGGCCAAGCGTGGGAGCATCGTCCTGCTGCCTGGGCCATGGGAGGCAGGGGCTTCCTGCTGCTCTGACCCAGTGTGTTGGCCTCTCCTTGGGTACATTCCTCACTCTGCCACGTCACCATCTCTCTTCAAACACCTGACTCCTGGGTCTGTCACTGACCAGTTTTTTCAGTCACTGAATGCTTCCTGAATGCCTACTATGTGCTGAGTACAGAGACCATCATTGTAAACAAGGCACACAGTGGCATTTAAATTACATTGCGGGTTTCATGCTTCCCACTCATGGTTGGTTTGACTGAGCTGCATGGATTCCCCTGAAAGCTTCTGTCATACTTGAATATGTTGCAAACATGCACAGCTGCTCAGCACACAGCCTTGTTTTAAGAATGTCTAAACCTAATCTGGTTTAGCCTCATGCTTGAGCCATTCCCCTCCCCCCTTCCCTTACCCCTCATTCAAAACCTCTCAGTTCTTTCTACTAGTCTGCATAGAGAAAATGGTTATCCTGGTTAAGGACCGCATGTGAGGGAGAGTATGCGGCATTCAATTCTCTGTTCTTTTGAGTGTTCGCTTATTAAGATCTGCTCGAAGTCAGACCATTTTTTCCTAAATTTTGATATGTCATTTTTCCTTTCAGCTGAGTATAATTCCATCGTGTAAATCAACACACTTGGGTCATGAGAACCCGGCTGAAGACTGGGCTATCCATGGTCCCCTACCACAAAGACTGACACAAACGGCCCATGGAGGAGGATATCCAGATGACTGGGGATGGGGAGGGGGAGCAATGAGGAATTGGGGTTAACAACTCATTGTTGGCCCACTAAACAATGTAACGCATTATGGACAATTAAAAAATTAAATTAAAAAAAAGAATGTCTGGCATACCCCATGCTGGTCTTGAACTTACTATATACCAGTGATGACCCAGACTCTGATTATCCTGCCTCCACCTCTCTGTGCTGGGATTATAGGTGTGCAGAAGCACCATGCCCAGTTAGTTTACACAACGCTGGGATGGAACCCTGGGGCTTTATGTATGTTAAGTAAACACTCTCCAAAATGAGCTATATCCCCAGATCCACCCTGCACACACACACATATGGCCTGCTTACCTGAGGCCAAGAAAGGAGAAACTGCTTCAAAAACTGAATGTGAATTTAATGTCCCCCTGACGAAGCAAGCCCTCTGTCCATGAGGAGGGTAGCCTTGGCTCCTGACCCAACCTGACTCCCACGAAACAGTAGCTGGCATTTACCACGCTAACCTACCTTCCAGTTCCTCATCTAGACAATTCCAAAATGCCTTCCAAGGAGACCGTGACAATCATGGTGTCGTGCTGCTTTTCCTGTAATAGTACAATGACAAAAGACTATGGAGAAAGATACAGGAGGACTCTTCTTTTGGGATGTTTTTAGGTTCTGTTTCTAAGGGTCTTTTTATACATCTCCTTAGTATTGATTAATCAATGCCAGCCCTGAGTACTTAATCAATCATTTGACAATGAGGCTGGATTCTGACCCAGTCAGTCTGAAAGCTACAGCCCTCCTACTCAGTGGACTGTGAGCTCGCTGAGCTCAAACACGAGGCATCTCTGTTCTAGAAGGTACCACTATGCTTGAATGACTTTATGATAGAGACACATGTCTATTTCATGTTCCTCAGGAAACTGTCTTTTGGGGAATCAAGATAATCACAGATTTCAGAAAGATAACATTGAAAGTAGCATTTCTTGTGAGGTGTCCTCAGGGACTCCCAGACAAAGCCTTGATTCAGAGCCATCTGACACCACCCCCCCCCAGCCTTCCTTTCCCCTTTCCTCTCAGTCATTCTCACTTCCTTTCACAAAATCCACTCCTTTCCCAAAAAAGAATCCCTAAAATCCACTCTAAGTGGATGAGTAGATCAAAAATTAATTAAAAATCTATCATAAACAAATTTCTGTTCTGGACATGGATTAGTCAAACATGGCCTTGGCCGATCAACCTTCTCCATCCTCCAAAAGGAACGTCAATGGCAATATTAATAAAGAGAAGCGATGAAGATGAGGTGGGGAGGGTACTCTGCATCCTGAAAGAAGCCAGTCATGTCACCACTAGAGAGACCCTGACTGCCTCCGATAACAGCCATCGTACCTGCCATGGAGGAGCCCGAAGTTCCGCCCAGGCTTCAGAGGCCTCGTCCTCTGGGCACATGGGGCAGAAACCTCCCTGGAAATTCCCATCAGAACTGACAGCTGTCATTAGTGTAGGCCCCCAAAAGAGCTCAGTGTGGCTGAGCATGTAACATTCGGGTCACGTGGTCCAGAGCACTAAGCCCAGGGAGCAGAGGAGGTGGTGCAGGAGACTGGGGTGGGGGAAAGCCATGCTTTGGGTGCTGGGCACATAAAGGTCAGGCTTCTGATGGCATCATACAGGAAGTGGGCACCTGGAGGGCTGGTCAAGGATACCAAGCAAAGAGGGGCCAGGGAAGGGATGTCTAAGAGTGTTCTCCTGTGTGTGTGTGTGTACGTGTGTGTGCTGGTACCTGTGTGTGAGGGTGTGGTGTGCATATGCATATGTGTGTGCTGGTACTTGTGTGTGAGGGTGTGGTGTGTGCATGAGCATGTGTGTGTGTGCTGGTACTTGTGTGTGAGTATGTAGTGTGTGTGTGCACGTGTGTGTGTGCTGGTTCCTGTATGTGAGGGTGTGGTGTTCATGTGCACATTTGTGTGCTGGTACCTGTGTGTGAAGGTGTGGTGTGCGTGTGAATGTGTGTTCTGGTACCTCTATGTGAGGGTGTGGTGTGTATGTGCACATGTGTGTGTGCTGGTACTTGGGTGTGAGGGTGTAGTGTGCATGTGCACGTGTGTGTGCTGGTACTTGTATGTGAGGGTGTGGTGTGTGTGTGTGTGTGTGCTGGTACTTGTGTGTGAGGGTGTTCATGGAAATAAATGTAAAGGTGTGTGAAGGCCAGAGGTCAGAGGTCACATGGTCTTCAGTCACTTTCCATTATAGTTTCTGACACAAATTTCTCACTGAACCCAGAGCTCACTGGTTCTGTGACAGGAGCTAGCCAGTGAGTCCTAGGGAGGTTCCTGTCTCTGCCTCCCCAGTGCTGGGATTACAGGCACACACCACCATGCCTGGCACTTTACATGGGTTCTGGGCCTCTCAACTCAGATCATTGTGGTTAGGTGGCAAGCACTTTACCCACCCACCAGCACCCAGTCACAAACATGCGTCTCTGACAGGAAGGCTCCTCTCAATTCAGAACCTTGGAATTTTGTTAGCTTGTGTCCTGATATTCATAAACTTGACTCATATTAACCTTCATTTTTCCAATGAGAACATTGAAAGCCAATATTCTAAGGATGAGAATTGTTCTAATAGGTTCTTGTTGCTGTGAGGAAAAAACCTTATCTAAAGTGGCTTGTGGAGGAAAGGGTTTATTTTGGCTTACAGACTCAAGGGAAGCTCCATGATGGCAGGGATAACTATGGCACGAGCAGAGGGTGGACATCACCTCCTGGCCAAGAACAGGTGGACAACAGCAGCAGGAGAGTGTGCTTTGCAAACACTGACAAGCGAAGCTGGCTGTAGCCCCCATAAGCCCACCCCAACAACACAGCTTCAACAAGGTTCCAATTCCCAAACTGCCATCAGTTGGGGATCAAGCATTCAGAAGGCATTAAGTTTATGGGGGACACCTGAATGAAACCTACATAGGAACCAAAGGGTAAAGATACCAACTGGCCTCTGGTGAGCTGTGGAGTGTTATTACAGCAAGGAGGGTGGGGTGCCAAGCGGAAGTACTAGCATTTTCTTCTCCATAAAGAAACATGACAGGAACAGGCTTGATTTGTGTTGAATGACATCTCCTCTGAGACTTCTGCACTACAGACCTCTGAAGGAACGTGCTCCCTAAAACATGTTGGGAGTGCTGAGCTGGTCTTGGGTGTCTCTCCCTCCATGAGGACACAGGATGCTCACACTTGACTCACGACAGGCGTTACATGTGGGAGGGTGCACCTGTCTTATTCTCCCCGAGACCTGTCATTCTAAGTTGCTATTTTTAAAATTATTTAAAAGAATCAATCATAGAGCGTTTTTGAGACAGAGTCTTACTCTGTATTCCAGACTGACCTGGAACTCATTCCTCTAGGTTCATCTAGAGACCCTGCGTCAAAGAATAAGGCAGAGAGTGTGATCTAAAGCTTGTAGAAAAGCGCTGCTTCTGCGACACCCACTTCCAGTAAGGCTGAAGGGACTGGTAAAGCTCACGGAACCACAGGGAGATGGAATATTGCAAGGTCAGGGTCACATTACCTTGGGCTACTTTTAGCCCCTCAATAGGCATTACTTCCCATCTCTGTGTCAGACCCAACATGCTGGTGACTATCAGGTGCAACCTTTTTGGAATGTAACTACCGACTGGCAGCTTTCACCAACCCAAGGGCTAAGAATGCCATCAGAGAGCATTTAAAACCTATGGTGGAGATTTCCCAGGCTTTGCTATAACCCGCCTAGCTGATAGCCATGTTGTAACCCGCCTAGCTGATAGTCAGCCAAAGTCTTTGAAAAATGGAGACACAAAAACAAAGTGCCTTGATTTCTGATTGTCTTTTGTTCTGTAATTATAAAACCTTCATGAAATTGTTAACACTTTAGAACATGGAATTCTGGTAACCCAAATCTGTGTTCCTGGCCATGGTCGCTCATATTTGGCTCCAGAATAGACCATCTCTTCTCCCCTTTGTGGTGAGAGCTGTGTCTTTTGTGTCACCAAAAGTGTTGGAAAAAGACACCCAGCATGTGGCCTCTACACACATGTGTACACAAAACTACACACGCATACACCCACACAAAATTAACACACACATGTGCACACATAACTACATACACACATGCACCCACACAAATTAACATACACACAAATGTGCACACATAACTACACACACATGCACCTACACAAAATTAACACACACACATGTGCACACACAACTACATACACACATGCGCCCACATAAAATTAATACACACAATATGTGCACACCATGCATAAGCCAAAAGAAGCCTTTAAGGAATCCTAACCCTCACCACCTTGTGGAGACAGCGCCTCTCAGGGAGGAGAAGGGCCCTCAGCCCACTCTGAATCTGCCTTGACTTTGGACTTCCTTGTCTCCAGAATGACAAGAATCAAGTTCTGTTGTTCAGAAGCCAGCCTGTGGGTGGGTCTACATCAGCAAAAGCAAGGCACTAAGTTAGTCTGAGCAGAACTCCCCACTCTCCTGAAAGAGAGCCAGTCTAGAGCTACAGCAACCTTAACACACAGGACCTCATTTGATCTCAGAAGCTAAGCAGGAATGGCTTGGGCAGTGTCTGGATGTGCTCGAGCTCAGTGGCCCAGGACTCTATTGCCTCACCCACCCCTAGCCCACAGAGGCACAGTTGCCCAAATGCAGATTCTCACGCAAGCATTGGTTTGGGCACTCCAACATCGAGAACGCCCCCCACACAAGACTGGAGAACACATCTACAAGTACAATTCAGCCAAGGGAAGCAGCACTCACTTGGACATCTAGCTTTGGCCTGTGTGTGGAGTTTCTGGAAGGTTCGTTAGGCTGATGGAGTTAGTAATGGGCCCTCAGGAAGCCCCTCCACAAACACCCTGCAGAGATGTAAGGACTGATGGGAAGGCAGGCACATTGAGGGTTATCAAAGCCAGACAGACATTTAGGAGTGCCACTACAGGCCCACCTCTGTGACACCTCAGCTAAGCTCCAAGATACTTTTCTTTACAAAGGTCACTTAAGCTGTAATGAGAAAGGAAGAGAGGGATCTACTCTGTGACCTTGAAGGGAATACCCAGTTCTGAATGTTTCTGATTTGATGGGGATTTTGCACAAAGTTGGGCAGGGGACACTCTGGGATCAAAATTTCTGCTGGTTAGCCCTGTAGACGTCTCAGTACCTAAGACCCAGGCGCGAACCTAGATGCGTGTGGCTTCCACGTATTTCCTTCTTTCTAAAGAGAAAGGGAGCAACAATCAGTAAGTTTTCCATGTGTGAAACAGTGCCTCTAATGCCCTTTAATCTAGCAAATGAGGGATGCTCCGAGGGAAAACACCAAACTGAGGTTTTTAAAGGGAAAGAAACAACATTGCACTCTCTGGGATTTTAATGCTTATTAGTGGTAGAATTAAAAATCTATTGCATTAGTAATGTGGAATCCATTTCCCTCTTAACATCCATTGATTAAAGATACTTAAGTGAAAATAAATGTTTGGTTTAGTTATAATCAGCCGTGTCTCTTCTACCTTCCATCACAGATCTTCATGTAATAAATAAATAAGTATATATGTATAACATAAATATATATATATATACACACATATTTTATAAATATAATAAAAAGAGTAGCATGTTCCAACATCCATTTCCCAATGATATATACTATAGAATATGTCTGCACAGAGTCAAAATAATACCAGAAGTGCATCTACTCTGTGGATAAAACATTTATGTAACAAAACACTGAATCTGATGTATTTTCATCTTAAATAGTTATAGAAGCCAGTTTGCCTTGCTTCTCAGTAGAAATAAGAGAATTCATGAGTGTCATCACTGCCTTTTCCACAGTTCACCCCGTCAGCTGTCAGAATGCCTGCTTCTGTACTGTCCCCTTCAGACCCTCTCCAACTGTCATCATGGAATCTGAGGCTGCTCTCTGACCTCACTAAGACTCATGCCCTGCCACAGTGCACTTCATGGAGGCTCTGTCCTCACGAGCACTCAGGACAGGGTCTATCATGGTTCTCTTCATGGAGGCTCTGTCCTCATGAACACTCAGGACAGGGTCTATCAATCATGGTTCTCTTCGTGGAAGCTCTCTGCCCCTTCCCTGCATAGATTTGCAGAGACACAGGACATGAAAGTCCAAGATGACTGAATCCCTTTCACCCATGTGACATGTAAAGTGAATGGAAACCCGACAGGAAGCCATTGGCTGTGCTGAAATGTGACATTCTTCTACTCTCTCTGGTGTGAGGGAAGCAGAGCCTTTCACGGTCAGCACCTCGGAGAGCGGCCCAGACGCCTAGGGAGGAGTCCAGCTTCCTGGCTGGCACCATCCCAGAGCCTGTGTGTTCACAGCTCCACCACAGGTACCACTGATCTTGGTTCCTGCATGTCACTGTCAGATAAGGGAGCCAGCACTCTGCAGAAGCGGATGACGCTAGGCCCCAGCATGGAACACAGCTTGGAGTGTCTTGTGTACCAGAAATGAAGAGGAGGGGCCAGGCAGCAATCCATAAATGCACCTTGTGACCAAAGCTCTGTTCCTACAGTATGAACCTTCATCTTGGGTTCTCAGAATACCTCTGCTAGGCTAAAGGAAAACACTCTTCCATTCATTCTGGAAAGGTGTGTGGTGGACGGGCTATACACAGCCAGCCCTGGACCCCAGCACCACAGCCTAGGGCATCCTTCTCCTGACACCAAGGGCCAAACTGACCACCTCTTGGTTTCACCCATGTGGAGCTTCTGTCTCGTTCCCCTGGGCCAGTGCACCAGCTCTCTGATCCTGCAGGGCCCTGGAGGGCACAGCCTCCCCAAGTTCCCTCTCCTTCACCACGTGCACTTCCACACATTCTCTGGGCAGTCCTCTCAGAAAACACTCCTGTTTTGAAGAGATGACGAGAGTGGAGAGGAGCTCCTGGAGGAATATGTAATTCTATAATACTTTTCTATGGACAGAAATAATGTCTTTATTCCCATTTGTAGTTAGGAGGAACAAGCAGAAACAACAGTACCTGCACTCCACAAAACATTATTTAAACTGAATATCTTCACCTGGTATTAGATCACATCTATGCAAAAACAAACCTTGGGGCCTCCAACTAATATCCTTTCCTTTGCCTGGATCTTGGCTGGAGTATCTGCAGTGAGCGCCATAAGTCTCAAGAAGTGTGTGACTGTGCCGAGTTAGAAATCAGTCTCCTTATCTATAAACTGTGGTATGGCAGGGCTGGCTCTGAAAATTAAATGAAAGATGTATATACACATCTGTGGAAATGCCAATGGAGAGGCGTTCCTCCTTACCTACATGCTTGGGACCAGAAGTGTTGGGGATTTTCAGATTTTAGAATATTTGCATATACATCATGAGATATCTTGGGGGTTGGGCCCATGTGTCATGACAAAATTTATTTATTTTTCATATATGTGGAGACTGGGGGAAATTCATTACAACCTTTTTAGTGTGCCTACAACCTGTTGCATCAGGACAGATGAGGGATTTTTCTATTTGTGGTATTGTTTGAGTGATGACAGAGTTTCTGATGTTAGAGTATTTTGGATTATAGATTCTTGGATTAGAGATGTGTAATGTGTGTGTACATATATGCACAAATATAGATGTACATATGTGTGTGCACACACAGAGGCACGGTCAGGCCCTCATGCTTGTCCATCTCCCCAGCCCTGGGAAGAGCTGTTAGCTCAACTATTCTAAATGTGTGATTCTTTTTATTTTATTTATTTATTTATCTGCAAGCAAAGAGAGAGTGAGCACAAAGAAAGACAGAGAGTTAATTGTATGATTCTTGCTTTCCTTATTCGTAATTATTACATCATGGTGACATTGGTAAGACCCACAAGTTACATATGGAAAATTTTGCACACCACAGATGATGAGAATTAAGTGCCAACACACTACCATTCATCCTAAACATCATACTCTGGTATGTTGCACACATATAGATTAACTAAATGTTTACCATGCAAAAGCTTACCATCTGTGATGGTTAGGTTTTGTTGTCAACTTGATCTTTTTAACTATCTTGGGTGGGTCTCTGAGGATGTTTATAGGAAGGCAGCCTCTCAGTAGGGGATGTAAGGAAGCTCAGGGAAGTTAGAAGTGAACATTCCTTCCTGGGAGGGCAGTAAATGAAGGAAATTCCAGAGACTCTGGAAGCCAACAATCCTGGGTAAGGGTTGCAAGACCCCACCCTAAGGCTATATAAAGGGGGATAAAAATCTTGTTTCTCGAGTTTTGGAGTGTGCTTGCTTGTGGTGCTGGTGGTGGGCTTCTGTCTCTGTCTCTGCTTGCTTCTGTGAAAGGGGGCCAGCCTTTATTTCCTTAACTTCCCCTGGGTCTGATACCTCAATAAATATTTTTCCTCCCCATAAAAAAATCTTGTTTCTCCCCCATCCCTGTTTTGCTGTTGTGTGTGAGGTACTGGTGATATGCTCTCTCTCCATTAGGATCTGTGAAAGGGGGCCAGCCTCTTTCACCATTATGGAACTTCCCCTGGATCTGTAGATTCAATAAATCCTCTCCTCCCATAACTAAGCCTGGTGTGGAGATTCATCCCAGCTGTAAGTGGCTGACTACGACAGCATCTATTTTATTGCATCACCATTGTTGGTTATAAATTAGAATTTTATATTCAGGGAAAGATTAATTTGAACTGATAACACCCTTCCTGTTGTGGTTTGAAGGAGAAATGCCCCTCATTGGCTCATGTGTTTGGACACTAGGTCCCCAGATGGTGG
Organism: Zapus hudsonius; assembly: GCA_004024765.1. Lineage (NCBI taxonomy): Eukaryota > Metazoa > Chordata > Mammalia > Rodentia > Dipodidae > Zapus > Zapus hudsonius. The sequence continues at coordinate 2,110 of PVHP010046437.1, read as the reverse complement.
TGCTGTTTGGGAAGGTTGTGGAACCTTTAAGATAGAGAGCTTTGCTGGAGGAAGTGGGTCACTGGAGGGCAGGGCCTTGGAGTTTAATACCCTGGTTGACTATCCTCTGTTTCCTGACTGCACGGTGACCAGCCTGTTTCATGCTCCTACCACCATGCCTTCCCTGTCATGAAAATTACCCCTCAAAACTGTCAGTCAAAAATAAACCCTTTCCTTTTTGTCAGTGACTTCTGCTCAGGTATTTGTTCACAACAGTCAGGAAGTAACTGGTACATCATCCCTGAAAACTGTTCTATTTAAAAGATTGGCTGGAAAACTCTATGGCATCAGGGACCAGTCACCACAGCAGAGAACATGGCTGCTCCCTGACCCCAGACGGCACGCACGCAAGTGCCGCTGCTGCTCCCTTCTCCACCTGCTTTTAAAATCAACACAGGATAAACCAGTGAGACAGACACCAACGATTTTCGACACAAAGACCCCTAAGCTCACAACCTTAAAGCAGCCTTAATACTCACCCACCACGACTCAGGGAACTGAGTGGAAGAGGGGGCGGAAAGATTGTGAGAGTCGTGGTGGGGGAGACTATCCAGAGGCTTGGCACCCCTCAGTAACAACATACTAGGGTCAGGAGAACCAGGCTGAGTACTAGGCTATCCATGGTCCCCTTTCACAAGGACTGATCCAGACGACCCATGGAGGAGGTTATCCAGCGAATTGGGGAGGGGAGGGCAGCGGGGAGTTGGGGATAACAACTCATTGTTTGCCCACTAAATATTGTAACTCACTATGGACAATAAAAATAAATAAATAAAAATTAAAAAAATAAAAATAAATAAAAGTAAGCAAGTGCATTACGATTCCTCTAAACCCTGCAGCCCCCACATGCATGTCAGGATTTGAGCAGCTTTTCCCTCAGAAGAGAATGAATCTTGGCAGAACAGCTTGCCACGGTGGCATCTGAATTAATATGGGTCATTTGCCTGTCATTTCTTCCTGACACCTCATCACATATGAGGAGATATTTCATTCAATCATGCAGAAGCTACTTCATAACGAGGGCATTCATGGGGGGGGATTATTTTCTAACAATGGGATGATTCTAGAATTCTCTCTCCTTTTCTAATGAAGTTTGTGGATGAGAAATTAAAACTGAAGCATGATTCTTAAGTTCTTTCCTCAATCAGATTGTCCTTGTCATTATCGTAAGAAGCAGACTTAACTTGAACATTATGCAAATTTTTCATACTTCCATGCTATTGTTTTGTTACTCGCTGCTAAAGAGTTATGTAAAAGTCATCGGAAGTGAGAGGCTGAGGGAGGAAGGAGAACCTGAGGCCAGTCTGAGATGTGAAGTGAGATCCTCACTCATAAAACCAAGGGCGATGTTGTCAGCTTAGTGGTTAACACCCACTTTTTTTTTTGAAATGGATTTCATTTTATTTGACAATAGAATTTGCCTTTTCTTTAAATCATTTTTTATTGTCCATAATGAGTTACGTTATTTAGTGGGCAAACAATGAGTTGTTATCCCCAATTCCCCAATGCCCAATCAGCTGGATATCCTCCTCCTCCCTGGGTCGTCTGGATCAGTCCTTGTGGCAGGGGACCATTGATAGCCTAGTATTTAGCCAGGTTCTCCTGGCCGTAGTATGTTGTTACTGAAGGGTGCCATGTCTCTGGATAGTCTCCCCCACCACGGCTCTCACAATCTTTCCACCCCCTCTTCTGCATAGTTCCCACTTTCTTAGCATCCACAATGCCCGGGGTTTGATTCCCAACATGGCAAAAAAAAAAAAATCCAAAGTGCTTCACTTACATTTAAAAATATTGGATGATCTTGGGTTAGGTAGAGAGCTGAAATGCTAAGGTGCTGTGCAAACATGAGACAGAAATCGCTAGGACCCACGGGAGAAAGTGGGGTGTGGTGGGGGGAGGGGAAGCATCGGAGAATTGGGGATAACAACTCATTGTTTGTCCACTAAATAATGTAACTGATTATGGACAATAAAAAAATTTACTAAAAAAAAAGAAAGTGGGGTGTGGTGGATGCACCTGTAACACCAGCCCTGGGGAGGCAGAGGCAGGTGGATCCCTGAGACCTGCTGAC
>PVHP010046436.1:0-13367 GCA_004024765.1 Zapus hudsonius | reverse complement strand
CTCTCTCTCTCTCTCTCTCTCTCTCTCTCTCTCTCTCTCTCTCTCTCTCTGTATGTCTCTGCTTGAAAATTAATAAATGAAATATTTTTTTAAAAAATCAACTTTGTCCCTAGAGAGCCACAGGGACCTGGGTGGGGGAGGGAGGGAGGCTAGTCCAGTGTAGTTTATACTTCTAGATAAGGCCGTATGGCCCAGGGAGGCTGTATGGCCCAGAGAGATGGGTATGGACAGTGACCAGGGCCTCTCGTGACAGGAGGCTTGGGGACCTGGCCAAGCAGGCTGGGGAGTGGCTGTAGAAAGTCTTACTTGGTGATATTCTCCCAGCAGCAGATTATTTTCTTATTTTAATCTGTAGGTGTGGTGTGCACGTGTGAGGGAAGGTGAGGGTGTACCTGGAGGCCAGAGGTTCACCCTGGGTGTCTTCCTTGCTCACTCTTCACTTTATTTACCGAGGCAGGTCTTGCACTTCGCCCTAGGGGTCCTGTCTCCACCTCCTGAGCACAGGAATCCCCTGCCCAGCACTTCAAAGAACGGAGCACTGGGGATCTGAACTCAGCCCCTATGCGTGCCCAGCACGTGCTTTTAACCATCAGCCATCTTCCCAGCTCCTCTTTAGTTCCCTCCCCCCAAGTATGTCCACTACAATTTTGAGAATTGAACCATGAGGCATAGGTTGGGGTTGTTCACTTGTGACTTTAGGAAGCAGCCTCGATACCCCTTCCTCACCCCACCAGAGCGGATCCCCCTCACCCCACAGTTCTCAGCCCAAGCTTCCATCTGGTCTGGGCTCCATGGCTGGAGAACCATAATGATGAGTGGGGGGGGGGGGGTTGCAATCTGCTGGATTTACATATAGATTTCCCAGGGTGGGAGCTGTCCAGCCTCCTGCCTGGTGAGCCGGCTCTTGGTTTTCTGATCCCCCAGGCGCTGGCTTCATAAAGCAGGGGTTGCAAAGCAGTTGAGTTTCAGGGAGAGGGCTCAGGGTGGGAGTTAACAACATAAGGTGCTACTCTTGGGGGACCACTCAGGAACATTTACTGGGCACCCCCTTCCATCAGAATACTTCTCCGAGCAGGGAAGAAGGCAACCTTCCATTCCTTCCCTTCAGAGGTTCAAAATGACTGATTTATAAAATAAGCCTTCCCCTCTAGCTTTTATTCCTCACTTTTGCCTTCCTCGGCTAATTTTGCATTTCTCCTCGAAGCTGGCTGGGCCGGTCAGCGTAATGAGCCTCCATGATTTGCCATCAGATAAATGGCATGCCATTAGCCGCCCGTTTAATAACTGTATTTCTTCCTGGGGATGAGGGCTCCACCGGTGCCCAACTTGAAGTACTGAGCCATTACTCAGTGGTGATTCCGGAGCTACGGCAGCTTGGGACAGCCACCTCTTCCTTCTCATTCTCCTTGGGATGATTGGAAATGGGACCTAGGCAGGCTTCCATTTTCCCGAAGATTAATGCCTTCTTCCCAGCTCTCCCCGCCCACTTTGGTGTTCTGTGAAGGTCATCCCTCCAGCATCCTCTCCCCGCTGGAGTTCAGGAAAGTCTGCAGGGTGGACCCCTGCTACGGACAGGTGGCCTTGGCCAGACCATGGGGTAGATCCATCAAGCCATAGTTAGGAAGAGATGAATGACAGAGCCGCCTCTCAAATCACCCAGTGCCAGTTTAAATACTCTCTTCTCTGCCCTGACCCTCTTGCAAGGTTGGAGGCCAGGGAGGGAGCAGATCTCAATAAAGATGCAGGAGACCCCCAGGTCTGTGAACACCAACTCTGGGTCCTTGTCCAAATTATCAAAGAATTGAGCCGGGCATGGTGGCACACTCCTTTAATCCCAGCACTCGGGAGGCAGAGGTAGGAGGATTGTCATGAGTTCGAGGTCACCCTGAGACTACATAGTGAATTCCAGGTCAGCCTGGGCTAGAGTGAGACCCTACCTCGAAAAACAAAACAAAACAAACAAACAGAAAAAAAAAAGAATTGAAAACGCAGCCTCAGAGAAGGGCAGCTCATGAATGATGAGATTTAGGGAGAGTCAGGATTAAGAGGGAAGGCGAGCAGGAAAACCCAAGCCAAAAGAAGTTCTCCCCATTCTCAATTGGGAAGGGGGAGGGGAGATAGAGAAAACCTCCCTTACAGAGGGGAAAGTCTCTCTCCTGAGAAGAGGCCTCTCAGGGGAGGGGCATGCACAGAGAGAGAGAGAGAGAGAGAGAGAGAGAGAGAGAGAGAGAGAGAGAGAGAGAGAGAGAGAGAGAGAGAGAGAGAGCAAAGCAGGAAAGCACCCAGGCAAAAAGAAACATTTCCCCTTTCCGAGGGAGATGGAGAAGATTCCCTTTTCGACACAGGGGCTGAGAGAGCAGGAGGAGAGGGAGGGAGCTTACGCATGGCTTTGAGGCCCAATTCCACGAGCCTCATCACCAACTCAGCTGTGGAAGGGAGGGTCCTGATGGGTGGGTGGGCTGAGGAGGCTGACTCCGGAAGGGCCAGGCATGGGTGCTAAGCCTGGGGAAAGTTGAGGAAGAAGCAGGTTGGAGATGCTGGAGTCGATGTTTACAGCCATCTTGGATGAGACTGGTTCAGACGTGGGTTCGAGTCCTGCCAGGGCAGGAAAGGTAGCACCCACATGTCTGCGGGCCAGTCCCTAGCTAACTACCCACCAGAAACAAGCTATCTTGTTCCTAATCTGTATCGGCCCCAAACCAGATCTCTCCACATCCATCCTAGAGACTGTCCTGAAGTCACTCAAGCAGTGAGACCCTCTCTCTGCCACTCAGCAGGCACCTCTCTTCTTCCGGCCTTGCTTCACTTGTTGTTGATAAGGACCCTTTGAAACATGTTTGTGTTAAACAGATGAGCACAGAGGAAAGGAAGGAGATAGCAGACTAAGGGAACCCAGAACTGAATACGATGGTGTCGGTGAGCACAGAGCCAAAAACACACACAAGAAATCCCAGAGCGGAAAAAGATTTATCACCTAAGGACACGGGAGTTATTTCCAAGCAGTAAAGGAGGTGTAAGTACCTCAAGTAAAGGAGGTGTGGAGATTTTATTTAGGGAGCCTATACATATTCATATAGGAAAGCATGTTGGGGTGGGCACATTCCCAAGCATGCTCAAGTTAAGATATACATTATTGAGGGCTGGAGAGATGGCTCAGAGGTTAAGGCACTTGCTTCCAGTGCCTAAGGCCCCAAGTTCAATTCCCCAGGACCCACATAAGCCAGACCCACAAGGTGGTTGCCCTGGCGTGCTCTCTCTCTCTCTCTCTCTCTGCTTGAAAATGAATAAATAAAATTTAAAAAAAAAGATATACATTATTGAGCATGATCAGTTTACGGTCAAAGTAGGAAAGCGGGCAGATACATTTCCAGGCAGGCTTATCCCAGGGTTATGAAAGACGCTGGTGGACAAGAATGTGTCCAGGCATTCTTTTCTTTGTTATAAAGACAGGACAGGCATACTTCTGGTGGCGCACGTCTTTAATCCCAGCACTCGGGAGGCAGAGGTAGGAGGATCACCATGAGTTCAAGGCCATCCTGAGACTCCATAGTGAATTCCAGGTCAGCCTGGGCTAGAGTGAGACCCTACCTTGAAAAAAAAATAAGTAAATAAATACAACCAGATACTTGGAAATTACATTCATGTAGGAGTTTGCTCCTTAAAGGCACCTGCCTCATTTAGCTGCTAGCAAGTCCAGACTTCCCCTCCTTCCTTCAAAGATGAATGGATCAAAACATAATCACTACTGTTTTTTACTTGTTTGTGTGTGAAGACTACATGTGTGGTGTCTGCACATGTGCGTATAGAAGCCAGAGGTGACCATCAAGTGTCCCTCTCTTATTACTGCATTTCTGTTTTCCTCTAGGTCTCAACCCGGAACCGCTCCTTGTGAGGGACCCCAGGGTTTCTTTGTGCTTTGCCCCTCACCACCACAGACTGGCTTTACCGGTGTGATGGCCACTCCCAACTCTTCTTTGGTTCCTGGAGAGTTGAACTTGGTGATCTCTGGCCCAAAGGGTCCTCATGCTTAAGTAGCGGGTGCTCTTAATCACTGAGCCATCTCTCCAGCACGTTTTTTGGGAAATAGCATTTCATGTAGCCCAGGATGTCCTCAAACGGGCTAGATGGCCAACAATAACCTTGAACTTTAATTCCTCCTACTTTCACTTCCTGACTGCTGGGATTAAAAGCATGCACCACCATTTCTGGTTTTAAGCAAAGCGACATTCTACCAACTAAGCTATATATCTCCAGCCCCACCACATTTTTTTTTTAGTTTTTAGACTATTTACTCAAAAGAAATGGGGCTGGGTGTGATGGTATACACCTGTAATTCCAGGACTCTGGATGCTTAGACAGGAAGATCAGGAATTCAAGGCCATTCTGGGCTACATGGGAGAAGAGACGGAGAAGGGGGGATTAAGACTTAAGTCCTGTTCCTAAAATAGAGGTAGAGATAAGAAGACATTTTTCTACTCTTTGAGAGATTAAGGAACTCAAGCAATGAAGGTGACATAAAAGTGTCCAGAGCCCTTGATCCACCTGAGCCTTGGCAGAGCAAATGTAAAATATCTCTATACAGAGATGATTTCTACTAGACCCTCACAGAACAGGGCACACTTGGATAATTAAATATTTATTTAAGAGAAAGAGAGAATGAGTGCATCAGAGCTCTTGCTGCTGCAAACAAAATCCAGACACATGGGCCATTTTGTGTATCTGGCTTTATGTGGTTACTGGGGAATCAAACCCAAGCCATTAGGCTTTGCAAGCACACACCTTTAACCACTGAGCCATCTCCCAAGCCCAGGGGCAAATACTTTTTTTTTGTTTTGTTTTTCGAGGTAGGGTCTCACTCTAGGCCAGGCTGACCTGGAGTTCACTATGTAGTCTCAGGATGGCCTTGAACTCATGGTGATCCTCCTACCTCTGCCTCCTGAGTGCTGGGATTAAAGGTGTGTGCCACCATGCCCGGCTGCAAATATTTTTTTTTATTTTTTATTTATTTATTTATTTATTGCAAATATTTTTAATGGAAGCTCCCAACCAGAAAACACAGCAAACCGTGAACAGAAGCACCATGCAAGAGACAGGAGGAGAGCAACACAAGAAGGATCACCTCCACAGCCATGGAAACTGACAACATCCAAGAGTGATTTAAGGAAGGAGTGTGACAGGTCAGAAAGCTCCACAGACCCCTCCCCTTGAGTGGGAGGTGTCTCTAACCAGAGCTAAAACCTAGGCACTAAAACTGATTGGTCAGGTAAGAACCAACCACCTGTCTCCCTGCCTACCTAGGGTAGGAAATACTCACTGAACAGTTAATCCAACCTCTCTTCCCCACATGGCAGGCCAGCAGAAGGACTTCTGAATCTCCAGGCCTTAGAAAGAAAGGTAAGGCCTTCCCCCACCCCAGCCTAATGGCTGGGGTGAGGGAAAGGCTCCAGATTTTTCCCACATGAACCTCTCCTTCTCATGATGGGTGCCCTCTGTTGTCTTTTCTTCTGCTGCTTGTTTAGCTAAACAACATAAATTCTGTTAAACTCCATGTTTTCTCCCTACCCTGGTGGCTGGAGAACTCTGTAACTCCCCATGTTCCCTTAAATAATAAAGTCTCCCACTATACCTGAATATCTTGTTGTCTCTGATTTTAATTCTTTAACTTTGTAGACAAGAATTCGGGTACTCCTTAAATTTGGGGACTGCATTGGAATTTTTGCTGGGCGTTATCTAAATTCTAACCCCCAGCTCACCCTGCTACAGGAGCTGGAGGCATGGAGCAGGAGGGGGACCATGTGCAATGAGAGGAAACAGACTCGGAAACAGCCAGATAGCCCTAGAGGTGAGAAATATCCTCATTAAAGTGACAAATTAAGTTTATGAGGTAAAGTAGCAGAGTTGAGAACACCAAAGAATTAGAGAAGCAGAAATAAATCATCCCAAATGTAGCACAGAGAGAAAAAGATGGAAATATGCAAATGGAAAAGCAGAGGCAAGGAATCAGGACAGATGGAGTGGGCTGCACGTACACCGCACAGACCGAGGAGAAGGGAACAGAAACAGTAATGGAGCTCAACGCGCAAAGGTGAGCAGCGTTTTCTGTCACTGAAGGAAGGAGTCGGCAGGGCGAACTCATCGCAGTATCCAAAGAGGCCAAATATAAATAAATATACATTTAGGCACTGGAGGAAGTAGATTAACAGTAAAATATAACCAAAGCACCTAAGGTCCTGAAAAAAAAAAGAAGATAATTTGATTGTCAGGATTTTCAACACCATCAAGGGATGCCAGAGGATGGTGCTATAATACTCTCAAAGTCCTGAAGGGCTGTCTGACAATCAAGAATTTTAGGGCTGGAGAGATGGCTTAGCGGTTAAGGCACTTGCCTCCAGTGCCTAGGGCCCCAGGATCAATTTCCCAGTACCCACATACGCCAGACCCACAAGGTGGTGGCCCTGGTGCCCTCTCTCTCTTTCTCTCTGCTTGAAGATGAATAAATAAAATATTTTTTAAAAAAGAATTTTAAATGTAACTCATTATGGATAATAAATATTAAAAAAAAAAAGAATTTTACACCCAGCTAAACTGCTAAACTCTCAACCCGAAGTGAGGGTTGAAATGGGGACATTTTCAGACCATGATGGTTTTCTCTTCTTCCTGCAAGGTACAGTTAAATCTACTAACACAGAAAGGTTATACTGGAAAACATGTACACCAAAGAAAGCTGGGACAGCAATATTAACACCAGATAAACTAGTGATGACCACAAAAAGCAAGTCTCTAAGCAGTGATAAAAGAAATCGTTCCTAGCCCCGCATGGTGGCACACACCTTTAATCCCAGGCAGAGGTGGGAGGATTGCTGGGAGATTGGAGCCAGCCTGGGATCTACAGAGTGAATTCCACATCAGTCTGGGATAGAGTGAGACCCTGGGAAGGGGTGGGGAACGACAAACAAAAACAACAACACACAAAAACTAAAACTCAAAAACCAAAAAAAAAAAGTTCTTCAAGAAAATAGTTATCCTGAACAATGATTTGTCCTCGACTACAGAAAACAGAAAGAGGAAGCAACAACTCACAATCATACTGAAGAATTTTTCTAACACATCTGTTAGGAAACCATAGCTTACATTACATTGTGTTATAAAAGACAGAACAGGCATACTTCTGGACATGACGCTTGGAGCTGGGCATGGTGGAAAGTCCCAGCACTGGGGAGGCAGAGGTAGGAGGATCACCATGAGTTTGAGGCCACCCTGAGACTACATAGTGAATTCCAGGTCAGCCTGAGCTAGAGTGAGACCCTGCCTCAAAAAACAAAATAAATAAATAAATACAGCCAGACCCTTGGAAGTTGCATTCATGTAGGTGTTTGCTCCTTACAGGCACCTGCCTTTCCCCTCCTCAGACCTCCTCAGACCCTCATGCTTGCTTGCACACTAGGTGTGAAGCACACACCGGGAAGCCTTGATTTAGACATACATAAGAACCAAGTCTTATTTTTTCAAATACACATGTGACATTTAAAACATAGATTGCTATCACTTGGACTTTTTGTTTGTTTGTTTTTCGAGGTAGGGTCTCACTCTAGCCCAGGCTACCTCTGCCTCCCGAGTGCTGGGATTAAAGGCGTGCACCACCACACCTGGCTTTTTGTTGTGGTGGTGGTGACTGTTTTTAAAGAACAGATTTTTTCTTTTTAAAAAAAGAAAGAGAGACAGAAGAGGGATAAAAACAGAGAGAATGGGTGTGCCTGGCCCTCCAGTCGCTGCAAAGGAACTCCAGATGCATGCGCCACTTTGTGCATCTGGCTTTACCTGAGTACAGGGGAATGGAACTCTGGTTATTTTACAGGTAAGTGCCTTCGCCTCTAAGCCATCTCTCCATTTTTTCCTTTGGCTTGTGTATATGGCAGATGCATGTGTATGGGGCATGTGGCCCCATGCGCTTGTCTGTGGTGGCCTGAGCAGATTGTTGGTGATGTCCACAGTTCCTGCTTGAACCTGAAGTCCGGAGTTGGCTATCCCCCCCCCAACTTCAATGATTCTGGGGTCCCTCCTCTCTTACAGGATCCAGGTTATAGACACGCATTGCTAGTTGTTCATAGAGGTCTTGTGGGTGGAGCTTGAGCCATCTCCCGGCCTCCTCAGACCCTCAAGCTTGCCCAGAAAGTACTCTTAGCTGCTGTCCTAGTTGGGATCTTAAATGTCCTCACACCCTGTTTTGGAGGCTTGCTTCCCCCCAGAGGTGCTGCTGGGAGATTGTGAGGTCTAGGGGTGGGAGACTTTTAGGTCTTGGGGTGCCCTTGAAGGGCTTGTGGCTTGCTCCTGCTCTCTCCTTCCCTCCCCCTTCTTCTCCTGCGTGTGTTCTCGCTCTCAGGGTTTTATGACCATCTGCTAGCTGGCACTCCACAGAGACCCCGAAAACCACCAACCCAAACAAATCTTTTCTCTTTGTAATTGTCCCGGGTACTTGGTAGCCTGCAGGGAGCTGGCTTACACTGGGCTTCCATGACAGCTTCATAAATCGTCAGGAAATTCATAGCACGCCGTGGCCTCCCCAACACTAAACAAAGAGCAGAAATCCCAAAAATTTGGAAGCTTAAATGCACACTTCTAAGTAGTTGAAAAACATCAAAGATTTCTACATAAATGATAGTGACAAAAGCCAGTTCCCTGACATTCTGTTAATATTACCCAGCACACCTGGAATCCAGCACGGTGGTGTGCACCTGGAATCCAGTAGGGGGGGTACACACCTGGAATCCAGCGTGGGGGTGCACACCTGGAGTCCAGCACGGGGGTACACACCTGGAGTCCAGCACGGGGGTACACACCTGGAATTCAGCGTGGGGGTGCACACCTGGAATCCAGCACGGGGATGCACACTTGGAATCCAGCACGGGGGTGCACACCTGGAATCCAGCACGGGGGTGCACACCTGGAATCCAGCACGGGGGTGCGCACCTGGAATCCAGCACGGGGGTGCACACCTGGAATCCAGCACGGGGGTGCGCACCTGGAATCCAGCACGGTGGTGCGCACCTGGAATCCAGCACGGGGTGCACACCTGGAATCCAGCATGGGGGTACACACAAGTCACCCCTCCAATCCCTTTCAGGGGTTGAGAATACCCAGACATGGGGCCATCCGGCCTAGCTGGCGGCTTATTGGGTGATCAAGCTCGCTGTGTTGCTGGCTGGCTGGGCGGATGGGAGGCTGAGCCATCGGGAATCTGGGTCGCGCTGGCTCTCTCCGAGGGAAGGTGAATCTTCCAAGCAGACCCTGCTGTCCTGAGGCAGCTGCAGAGGGTATTTATACCAGGGGCGTTCAAGTCTTCCATTCACAGCCCAGCCTGAGTTACCAGGTTGTATGATGAAACCCCCACAGACCTTTCTTTCCTGACCTTCGGCACACGTAAATGCCCCATGGTTCCACCTCCTGCTCCTTCCAGGGGGTCACTCTTCTGTTGTATGACTTCTGGGGTGATGTGATGGAGCATCTCTTCCCCCCATATAGGGAGGACACAGTGATCCTTCTTTGAGAACCTTGTGAATCTTGTAACTTTCAGAAGCTTCCTGTGTAAGTTTCATTTACTTCCTGAGGCTTATGGGAATCTCTCTTTGTTTCACTTGGGAAACAGCTAAAGGACCACCTGTCCCCACTCTATCCTGTTCTTGGACACCTTCCTGCACCTGTGCATCTTGGCCCTTGGCGTGGGAAGGCGCGCCCCCTAGTGTTCTATGTCCAGAGGCCCCAGGAAGTCCACTGCCTGAGAGCTTTCAGGACCCAGATGGCCAAGGTCACCAGCTGTGACCAAACGTGACCTGGAAGCATGTGCCCACGGATTCGAGGTGCCTGGTAGCAAGCTACTACGGTATACCAACGCTCGTACTGGAAACTGCCTCTTCTCATAAGAGCTGTTACCTGGGCACTAAGTGGTTAACACAGACTCGGCTCCAAGGTGCCACATGTCAGTGGGCACACTCCGCTGGGCAATGCAGACAGACCTTGGTAAACAGAGTTAGAGCAAACTTGAGCCCCAGCTGAGCAAACTCTGATATTGCAGCCCAGAGACTTAAGAATCCAAGACACACAGAACACAAGCTCACACAGGAATATTCGATATGATCATAGGCACCCTATGTTTATCCTCATGCCAGGAATATGCATCTACTAAGATCGGTTAGCTTTTTAAAAAATATTTTATTTATTCATTTTCAAGCAGAGAGAGAGAGAGAGAGAGAGAGAGAGAGAGAGAGAGAGAGAGAGAGAGAGAGAACCAGGGCCACCACCTTGTGGGTCTGGTTTATGTGGGTACTGGGGAATTGAACCCAGGGCCTTAGGCACTAGAGGCAAGCGCCTTAACTGCTGAGCCATCTCTTCAGCCCTCGGTTAGCTTTTTACAAGAATTTAGGCCGGGTTTGGTGGTGCATGTCTTTAATCCCAACACTGGGGTGGGGCGGGGAGCAGAGGTAGGAGGATCACTCTGAGTTTGAGGCCAGTCTGACTACAGAGTTCCAGGTCAGCCAAAGCTAGAGTGTAAGCCTACCTCAAAAAAAAAAAAAAAAAAAAAAAAAAGGAATTTAGGGCCAGAGAGATAAAGGTGCTTGCTTGCAAAACCTGACATTCTGAGTTCGATTCCCCAGTACCCATGTAAAGCCAGATACACAAAGTTTTGCACGTGTCTGGAGTTGGTCTGCAGTGGGAGGGAACCCTTGCATGCCTGTTCTCTCTCTCTATCTCTCTCTCTCCTTCCAAATAATCAATAAAATATTTTAAATTTATTTTTGATGTTTCTATTAGTATGTTAATTACATATAATAGATTATGACATTGACATTCATGTACATAATGTATTTCCATCATAGTCACCCCAGCAGGGACCCTCTTCCCCCTCCTGCTCTTCCTGGTCCCCTTCTTCTTTCCTCGCTCACCCAATGTCATGTGGTTATTATTTTGGTGTGTGGCTTAATGAGTTTCATTAGGGTTGCAGGGTGAGGGTTCATTTACAAAAGCTTGGCTACGTCACTGAAGAAAGTGTCTGTCCCTCCTCCATCAATCCTCCATTTGCATAAATCCTCAGGGAGGTGTGGCGTCCCTTGAGCCCCTCCCCTTTCGTGACAAGATGACAGGCTCAGTCCTGTGCAGGTGACCACAGCTGTTGTGGGTTCAAGAGCACAGCAGCCAGGTCATGCCTAGAAGTCACCATTCCAAGCCATCCCCTCCCCCACACCCTTCCTCCTGCTCTTGCATTCTTCCCATCCCCTCTTCCATGAGCCTCGGAGGGGGTGGTATCACTTATTTTTAAAGCATTACAGATGCATAGCAACCCAAGTGGCAAATTATGTAGCAATCAATGTTGATTAGCTTTTCCTCTTGGTTAATGAAAAATATCAAATTTATGGAAGATGTCCCAGGGCAGAAGAGACCTTGGCTGGAACAGAGATGAGATCTCTCTTATCTTTGCTGGAGCTCAAAACAGAAAGCCTTGACCTGGAAAGTGGACCCTGCAGTTGGACAAAGCTGGCGTGGTGGCTTAAACAGAATGTGCATTGCAGTTGCCTTCTCGCTGCTGGGACAAAACATTGGCCAAAAGCAGCCAACGGAAGGAAAGCAGACATTTTGGCTTATAGTCTCAAGTGGACGTTCCATGATGGCAGAGAAAGCATGGCATGAGCAGAGGCTGGACATCACCTCTGCCGCAGCAGGTGGACAACAGCAGGAGAGTGAGCTGAGCTCTGGCAAGGGGGAGCTGGCTGTCACACCTCAAAGCCCACCCCCAAACCACACCTCCTTCAGCAAGGCTCTACCTCTCAAATTTTCATCAGCTGTGGACATGATTTTGTGGGGGACATCTGATTTAAACCACCCCAGATCCACCTACCCTAGGCTCATGCAATTGAATACTTATGGTGGAGCTGTTCTGGAAGATTGTGGATCCTTTAGGAAGCGAGTTGTTGCATGGGGCAGGGTTGCTTGAAGTGTTATAGTGGGGGTGGGGTGGGGACATGTTCTTTCTCTGTGATGTGACCGTGTGATGCTGGTTTCCTGCTCTGTCTGCCATCCTCTGCAACTATAAGTCGAATTAAGCCTTTTCCCTTCCAGAAGCTGCTTCTGTTTGAATATTTTTGTCCTGACAATGAGAAGGTACCTGACACAGCTGGTCTCCGTCTTTAGTTCACAGAATCCTCTGTGCTGCCTGTGTGGATGGCTCCCCAGTTGGCACCTGCACCAGAGGCAATAGCTTCCCCTCCAATGCCCTCTGGGACTGGTTCCCTGTGTTTGGGCTCCATGATGTCTGCTGCGGATCAGCCATACCCATCAGAGTCATAGGGTCACTCTGTTCTATACCACCCCTGGTCCCTGTGCTCTGGGCTGCAGGTCTGATCTACCCTGGATGAGCTCATTCTCCAGCAGACCAGCTGCAGCCATATGCTAGAGATAAAGATGCCGGGAGATAGGACAGGGCAAGGAGCTAGATGAATCCCCTGGAACACAGCACATCAGAAATGTATGCTCTCAGTGGGGGACATGCTCAGTGGGTAAAGCATTGGCCCTTAAAGCATGAGGCCCTGAGTTTGATCCGAAGCACATATATAAAAGCTGAGTGTGGAGGCTTGAGGCATGCAGGGGGATCCCTAGGGATGCCTAATCGAGCCGAATCACTGAGCCTCAGGTTCAGTGAGAGACCCTGTCTCAAAAAATAAAGTGGCAGCTTGGGGACATGGCTCACTGGTTAAATAATGATGACTGCTGGCAAAGCCTGCTGGTCTGAGTTCAGCGCTCCAATACCCACGTAAAGCCAGACATAAAAAGTGGTGCGTGTGTTGAGTTCACTCGAAGCAGCAAGAGGCCCTGACTCACTGCCCCCCCAAATGCATACAAATAAATGTTCAAAATACAAGTGGAGGCTGAGGGAGACTCCCAATGTAGACCTCTAGACTTTGCATCTTGCATACAAGTGGAGAGAGAGAGAGAATGTTCTCACAGTAGATTGAGTGTGGTGAGGGCCTGGCTCATAGGTGGCTCCTTTGCTCAGCTCTCCTCTGGCAGAAGGAGCCAGGGAGCCTGCAGGGAACTCCTGTACAAGCATACTCATCCTATGGCAGATTTTCATGCTGTCGAGTTTTTTGTCTTGCAACCAAGGAAAAATTAGGCACACAGATGAGAAGGTAGGAATAAGGCAAAGGAGGCTTGTCATGGCACTGGGATGAATCTCCAAACCAGGCACAATTTTGGGGAGGAAAGTATTTATTATTGAACTAACAGATCCAGGGGAAGTTAAGGAAAAAAGGCTGGCCCCCTTTCACAGAAGCAAGCAGAGAGAGAGAAAGCACCACCAGAAGCAAGCAAGCAAGCAAGCA
>PVHP010046435.1:0-13291 GCA_004024765.1 Zapus hudsonius | reverse complement strand
GATCTGTCTAGGACTGATAGAGGTGTATTAAAGTCTCCTACTATGATGAAATTAGAGTCTATTTCTGTTTTATTTTTGAGTAGGGTTTCCTTTACGAACTGTGTTGCACCCAAATTTGGCGCATATATGTTCATGATGGTGATATCTTCCTGTTGGATCCTTCCTTTGATGAGTAAGAAGTGACCTTCCTTATCCTTTTAATTAATTTTGGTATAAAGTCTATTTTGTTAGAGATTAATGTAGCCACACCTGCTTGTTTTTTACTTCCACATGCCTGATAAACTGTTTTCCATCCTTTTACTCTAAGGAGGTTTCTGTCTTTAGAAGTAAGGTGTGTTTCCTGAAGGCAGCATATGGAGGGGTCCATTTTTCTGATCCACCCTGCAAGTCTGTGTCTTTTTATAGGGGAGTTAAGTCCATTAATATTCAGCGATATAACTGTGAAGTTTGCTTTAAGTCCTGCCATAATGAAGATGTAATGGGGGTTGTTGTCTCTGCTGCTGTTATTAGCTCACTGTCTGCAATTGTTGTGTCTGGTCTCTGGTACTCTTCTGAGGTAGATTTCTTGTTTCTTCTGTGTGGGTTATCTCTTGCAGGATCTTCTGCAATTTTGGCTTAGTGTTCAAGTAGTTGTAGAGCTGGTTTACTTCATGGAACACTTTCACTTCTCCGTCAATCATGAGGGATAACTTTGCTGTGTAGAGTAGTCTGGGTTGAAAGCCATACTTCTTTAGGACCTGAAAAGCATTATTCCAAGCCCGTCTGACTTTCATGGTTTCTAATGAGAAGTCTGAGGTAAGTCTGATGGCTTTTCCTCTGTAAGTTACGGTTTGCTTTTCTCTAGCAGCTTTGAGTATTTTCTCTTTGCTTTCTATGTTAGGCATCTTAATTAAGATGTGTCTTGGAGAGTTCCTCTTCATGCCCTGTCTGTTTGGAGTCCTCTGGGCCCCTTGAAAGTTGAGTGGGCTTTCTCTTGTTAGATAGGGAAAGTTTTCATGAATAATTCTATTGAAGATATTTCCTATGCCCTTAGCCTGGGCTTCTTCTCCCTCTGGTATCCCCATGATTCTAACATTGGTCCTCTTTATTGTATCCCATAGATCCCTCAAGTTTTGCTCACTTGATTTATTGAATTTATTGAAACCTATGATATCCTTATTAATTCCTTCTGATTTGTCTTCTACTTCTGAAAGTCTGTCCTCCAGATTATCAACTCTGGGACTGATTGATTTGAGGGAGATTTTTACATCTCATTTTTAGTATTTGTTTCTGCTATAGCTTTGTTTACAGACTCCAATTCTTTGGTGAGATATAATTTCCAATCTATTTTTGTTTTTGTTTGGGATTCCTGATAATCATTTTTAATTTTTTTAGGTCCTCATCAAATTTAATCATTTGGATGTCTAGCTCCTCCTTTAACTGGTTAATTTTCAATTCACTTAATGTGTTTCTGGATTCATTCATATTTATCTCCATTAAATTGATTTTGGAGACTATGTTTGAGTTAGATACCTTCATTTCATTCATGTCTTTTCTTATAATTTCCATATTAGCCATTAGTTGCTTCATATTTGCATTGCAGTTGTGGTCAGGAGTCATATTGTTCTCTCTTTGCGATTGTGTGTGTGTTGCTTCTGTTTCTTTGACAGTCTCTTGCTCCATAAAGGGACTAGGGGCCCTGGGTTGGGAAGTTCCATCTTTGATTTTTGTGGGTTTTTTCCTTTGAATTCTTCCCATGTCTAGGTAGGTGAGTGGGACTCAGGCACCCTGGGGGGTGCTGTTCAGCCTGCTTTGCTTCCAATGGGAAGATCAACAGGTTTGATCTTAAACGAAGGTCTTTCCTGTTGGGGAGTTCTGTGCCCAGCGAGGCTTAGATTTTTACCTAACTGGATCACCCTGCTCCCAGATGGTATGCTTGAGTAGAAACACAGTCCCAGCACTCCCACTATAGGGCCCAGTGTTCTCCCACCTGGCTGTGCCCACCTATATGGTGCCCGCCGAGATGCCTTTGCCCCTTCAGCACTGGCTGAGGTTTCCCAGTGGTGCCTGAGGCCTGGCTCCACCTGGCAGCTGCAGTCCCACGCCCTAGTTCAGCTTACCCGTGGAACACGAACGCCCGTGTATTGGAGAGGTCTCAGGGAGAAGTGCGCCCAAGAATCACTGGAGGATCAGTGGCTTGTGGTCCCCAGCACCCGCTAAAGCAGCCTTTGTCTTCCCTGCCCTGGCTGAGGTTCCCCGGTGTCTGAGAGCTGGCCCCGCCTGGCAGCTATGGACAGAGTGCTAGTTTGCCCGAGGAGCAATTGCCTGTGTATGTGGAGGGGGTCTTGGGGAGAAGTGCGCCCAAGAATCCCTGGAGGGAGGCTAAGGGAAGGAGGTCCCGGGAGGGAGTGGTTGCTGGCAAGAGTCGGAGGAGCGGGAGGTAGGGGTGGGGGAAGGGCGGCGCTTTGTCCCTCTGCCGAGTAGAATGCAGATGGGGAAACCAGACCCCCGGCTATTGTGGAGCTGGGGAGACGGTAGGTTTGGGTTCAAGGCCAGCTGGGGTCCCGGGTTTGGATCCCAGCTGAAGAATCAAACCTTTTCGAAAATGTCCTAGCGAGGCTGCTACTAGTCCGCCATGATGCTCTGCCCTCTATCTCCTGACTTTTATGAACACTGGGGCAAGAAACATTGTTATGCAAGCATCTCTATGCAATGTTGACTTAGTCTTACAGTTCCTACCCACGAATCATATAGGTGAGTCATATGGTAATTCTATATTTTTGTGGAGGAACTTTCATATTGATTTCAAGAATGTCTGGAAAAGAGAGGTGGCACAATTTACATTTCCAGTAGAAATGAATAAAACTTTGGTGGTCTCTATATCCTTATCAATATTTGTTGTAATTCTTTTCTTTTTATCAACATATTTATTGTTAATAATCAGATTGTATGAGCAAGTCTTGTGATGGTATTCTTATTTCCCTGGCAGTCCTCCTCATTGGACTTGTTGGCCCAGACAATGGAATAGTGGGTTAAAGATTGTATAAGAGATAGACATTTTTTTTCTTTGTGTGACAGTCATTTTGAATGAAATGGACTCTCAAAGCAGTTTTCATTTGTATATCCCTTATAGTGAAAACATTTTCATGTATATAATTAACCTTTACTTATTTATTTTTAAACAAATATATATATATATATATATATATATATCCATAGCAAAATGCTCAGTATCATTTGTTATTAGAGAAAAACCCTTAAAACCAGGATGACACACCCCTTTATGCATTAGATATTCCTCCCCACTATGGCTCTTACAATTTTTCCACCACCTCTTCAGTAAGTTTCTCTGAGTCACGGGTGGGTGAGTATTAAGTTTGCATAATTGTTGAATTTGAGTTCCTAAGAGTCTCTGGAATTTTTATTTAAGAACCTTCTATGCAGTTCAGTAGCCCATTTACTTATTGGTTGATTTTTGGTAATATTTATTTTTTTCAGGTCTTTATATCTTCTGGATATTAATCCTGCTTATTTTTAAAACAATATTTTTATTTATTTCTTTGCTAGCAGAGAGAGAGAGAGGCAGGCAGGCAGGCAGGCAGACAGGCAGGCAGACAGACAGACAGACAGACAGACAGACAGACAGACAGACAGAGAGAAAAAAGACAGAGGGAAATAGGCACACTAGGGCCTCCAGCCACTACAAATGAAGTACAGATGTATGTACTTCTTAGGATAAAGTATTTGAACCATTTTGAATTGATTTTTGCACAGAATGAGAGATATGGATTTTAAACTGTAGAACATGTGGAAATATAGTTTTCTCATAAACATTTGTTAAATAGGATGAATGAGCATCATTAGTTTATTTGTGATTATGATGATTTTTTAACTTAATATTTCATAGGCATAAAATGTTCTCTTAAAATGGCCCTAACCATACTCCAAAAGTTCTGACAGACTATGCTGTCATTTTCATTTGTAGCTCAAAAATGTGTTGTTCTGTTTCCATGTAATTTTGAAGCTTCCAGAGCTGTTATTGAATTCTAGTTTTATTAAATTATGATCTGATAATATGCATTTTTTTATTCTTTTGGATTTGGAAAGACTTGATCTGACACCTTGGTTGCAGACTATTTTAGAAAATTTTTTGTGGTCTCCTGAAAAAAATTCTGGACCTGTTGGAAGATTTTTGTGAATTTTCATTTTATCCTTTTAATCTATAGGGAAATTTAAATCTGAGATGTCCTTGTTGACTTTCACTGTGGATCTACCAATGAGAATGGGGTACAGAAATCACACACTACCTAGACCTACCTGATATTCCATAGCCCCAACATTTGGTACATGAATATTTATAAATGTTACATATTTACCATGATTTACTACCTTTATTAACATGTAATATCCCTCTTTAAGACTCTTAATTTTGGATTAAAATTAGAATTAATTTTTATGAAAATTAATGAAAATTAAAATTCTTAGATATAAAATTTTCTCCTAAAATGCCCTTAACCATAATCCAAAATTCTTCTAGACTATGCTGTAATTTTCATTTGACTGTAGCCATTTTTGTTTCATTTGTCCTCTGATTCCAATTACTCATTAGTAATTTAGATTTTGGATTCAATCTGGTAGTCTGTCTTTTGATTGTTGAGTTGAAGCCATTCACATTTAAGATGGTTATTGATATTTAGTAATTCCTATAATTTTTATTGTTTTTTTCTTTTTTATTGTCCATAATGAGTTACATTGTTTAGTGGGCCAACAATGAGTTGTTATCCCTAATTCCTCATTGCCACCCTTCCCCATCCCCAGTCAGCTGGATATCCTCCTCCTTGGGCCATCTGTATCAGTCTTTGTGGTAGGGGACCATGGATAGCCCAGTCTTGAGCCGAGTTCACATGACCCAAGTGTCTTGTTACTGAGGGTTGCCAAGTCTCTGATATTCTCCCCTACCACGGCTCTCACAATCTTTCTGCCCCATCTTCTGCTCAGTTGCCTGAGCTGTGATGGGTGAGTATTAAGGCTGCTTTAATATTGTGAGCTTAGGGGTTTTTGTGTCGAGATTCATTGGTTTCTGTCTCACTGGCTTATCCTTTGTTGATTGAATGGCTATGGCTGTGGGTCCCTTATTCATCCTATCATTCTCTGTGGGATACCATATGGATCCTCCACAATATGACTATGGTGGCTCATCTCTTGCCAGAAATTCAGCTTTCTGCCAGCGGTCGGTTGTTAGGGTTATATGGGATACAGCTCTCTCACTGTATACTGAAAAATACTAACACAATCTTGATCGGAGAGTGAGATCAGTATAGGTTAACAAATATAGACCATTCTGGATTACCTAGCTTCTATTTTTAGTAACCTTCCCAGAGTCGCTCGCATAGTGCATCTTTTCTTGGGAGCCCAAGAGTATGGGATCTGGTGCATATCTCCCTGAATCCCCAGTTCCAATCAAGGGTTCCCCCTCACTGAGTGGAATATTTGGCCAAATTTAATAGCTGTTGATTGTCTCCCCCAGGCCCAGGCTCCTCCATTGCACATGTGCTCCTTTCTTGGTTTGCTTTTCTCTCCCAGTAGGAGGTGTGGTCAGCCTACTCATGGCCTCAGACTGTATTTCATGCCAGTGGTCTGTTTACACCAGCTGTCGTTGTTCAGTTTCCCCTGGCAGCTTGTGTAGTGTCTTCCTGCACTGCACTAACTGCCATCTGGGAGCTGGTTACCATTCCAGGCCTCGAAGAGTCTCTCGATGCTGAATGATGGTATTCTGTGGTTTCTTCAGCAACAGGGTTTTGCCTCAGACCTGGGGAGGGCAGGGCATTCAAGAGCCTTGACAGAATTCTGTCTTGTTTTTGGAACCTCATGGGTCACTTTGGTCAACAGCTCAGTGAGGGAAGGAACAAGTGGCCAGAACCTGGGGCTGTCAGACTGCTCAATTGTTCACAGACTTAGACATTCTCACCTACTACTCATGGCCCCTCTTAACAGTTGACGCCCACTACTTACTATTTAGGTTACAGTATGCTCGTGAGAATTTTATGTTTTTGAACCTAATTTGGATTAGCCTCATGCTTGAGCCATTACCCTCTCCCCTTTCCTTACCCCTCATTCATAACCTCTCAGTTCTTTCTTCTAGTCTGCATAGAGAAAATTGCTATCGTTGTTAAGGACCGCATATAAGGGAGAGAATGCGATGTTCAATTCTCTGTTCTTTTGAGTGTTCGCTTAGTAAGATCTGCTCGAAGTCCGACCATTTATTCCTAAATTTCGATAGGTCATTTTTCCTTTCAGCTGAGTATAATTCCATCGTGTAAATATACCACAGTTTCGCTATCCATTCTTCCATGGATGGGCATTTGGGTTGATTCCAATTCATGACTAGTATGAATTAAGCTGCTATAAATATAGTTGTACAAAATTTTCTGCATGGAGATGTGGCATCTTGCGGGTACATTCCTAGTAGAGGGATAGCTGGGTCCATTGGTAGCTATAGGTCCATTCTGTCTAGGAGGCTCCACAGTGCTTTCCATTATGGTTGAAAAAGTTTGCAATCCCACCAGCAGTGAATGAGGGTTCCTTTTTCCCCCCATCCTCGCCAGCAATGATTGTTATTGGTTTTCTTTATGATTGCCATTCTGACAGGGGCAAGATGGTATCTCATTGTGGTTTTGATTTGCATTTCCCTGATGTTTAAGGATGCTGAGCACTTTCTTAATTGAGTCAAGGCCATTTGTGTTTCCTCCTCCGTGAATTCTCTGTTGAGATCAGTACCCCATTATGTGAGAGGGCATTTTGCATTTTGTTATTAATTTTTTTTGAGTTCTCTGTAGGTTTTGGAAATTAGGCCTCTGTCTGAGTTGTAGCTGGGAGAATCATTATAGTAAAAATGGCAATCCTGCCAAAAGCGATTTACAAATTCAATGCTATGCTGATAAAAATCCCAACCTCTTTTTTTCACAGACATAGAAAAAATAATCTCTAAATTTATTTGGAAGGGCAAAAGACCTCAGATAGCCAAAACTATTCTAAGTAAAAAATTCTACTCAGGAGGTATCACCATCCCTGACTTCAAAACATACTAAAAAGCGTGGTTTTTTTGTTTGAGACGATTAATGTGATGTATTACTTTTATCAACTTGCATATGTTGAACCATCCCTGCATCTCTGGGATAAAGCCAACTTGGTCAGGGTGGATAATATTTTTGAGGTAGCGTTGTATCCTGTTTGCTAGGACTTTGTTCAGGATTTTTGCATCTAAGTTCATCAGAGATATGGGTCTATAGATCTCTTTTCTTGTTGCATCTTTGCCTGGTTTGGGGATTAGGGCAATGGTAGCTTCATAGAAGATGTTTGGAAGCCTTCCCTCTTTTTCGATGCTTCTAACAAGCTTCAGAAAGAGTGGTTTCAGCTCTGTGATGAAGGCTTGGTAGAATTCAGCTGAGAAACCATCTGGTCCTGGGTTTTTCCTTTTGGGAAGGTTTTTGATTACATCTTCAATCTCTGTGGATATGATAGAGTTATTTAGTGCTTTTTTCTGCTCTAGGTTAAGTTTTGGCAGTTGGTAGGTGTCCAAAATCTTATCCATTTCTTCCAGGTTCTCTAATTTTGTGGAGTAGAGGTTTTGAAAGTATGACCTGATGATTCTTCCAATGTCTTCAGGATCTGTTGTGATCTCACCATCATCCTTTCTGATTTTGTCAATTTGGGCTTTCTCATTTCTTCGTTTGATTAGATTGGCCAGGGGTTTGTTGATTTTATTAACTTTTTCAAAGAACCAACTCTTTGATTTATTTATTTTTTAATTTTCTTTATTTCCAATTAATTAATATCAGCTCTGATTTTAATAATTTCCTTTCATCTTGAGCTCCTCAGGTTAGCTTTTTCCGTCTGTTCCAATGATCTTAGGTGGGTGGTTAGGTGATTGATTTGAGACCTCTCTGTCTTTGATATGAAGGCATTTAGTGCAATGAACTTTCCATAAGTAAGAAGTGCCTATCATTATTCTTTTTAATTAATTTTGGTGTAAAGACTATTTTGTCAGAGATTAATGTAGCCACACCTGCTTTCTTTTTACTTCCTCATGCCTGATAAACTATTTTCCATCCTTTTACTCTAAGAAGATTGCTGTCTTTAGAGGTAAAGTGTGTTTCCTGAAGGCAGCAGATGGAAGGGTCCATTGATCCACCCTGTAAGTCTGTGTCTTTTTGTAGGGGAGTTAAGTCCATTTATATTCAGAGATATAACTGTGAGGTTTGCTTTAAGCCTTGCCATGATGAAGGGTTAATGGGGTTTGTTGTCTGTGGTGCTGTTATTAGCGCACTGAATGTGGTTGTCGTGTCTGATCTCTGATACTCTTCCAAGGTAGATTTCTTGTTTCTTCTGTGTGAGATATCTCTTGTAGGATCTTCTGAAATTTTGGATTCATGGAGAGAAATGCGCCTGAGGATCGGGTACTGGAGGGAGGGGGACCCCTGGGAGGGGAAGCCGCTCAATCGGTGGCACAGGCTCAGAACTGATGGGAGAAGACAATGGCAGGAGAGGGTTCAGCTCTGTGTTCCTCTGCAGAGCAGAGAGCCACTGGGGAATCCTGTGGTGGTCCCAAAGCTGGGGAGAGGCTGGGCTTGGGTTCAGGTCTGGCTGTGATTCGGGGCCTGGATCCCAGCTGGAAAATCAAACCTCCATGGAGAGACAGCCCGTTCCCTCCTGGCAGGTACCCGTCTGAACCGACTCTGCCTAGGTTCCCAGTTATCTGCCTCAGGTCTGGCCCCGGAACCAAGCTAGGTCAGTTTGCCCAAGGATCCCGTCTGCCTGTGTATATGGGGGGGTCGTGGAGAGAAGTGCGTCTGAGGATCGGGTGCTGGAGGGAGGGGAGCCCCGTGAGGGGAAGCCAATCAATCGCGGTGTGGGCTAGGAACTTGCCGTCAGGGGACAATGGCGGGAGCTTGGGGTGGGGGAAGGTTCAGCTCTCGGCTCCTCTGCAGAGCAGAGAGCCACTGGGGAACCCTGTCTGCGCTGGCACAGGAGCTGGGGGGGGGGCGGGCTCAGGTCCAGCTGGTGTCCAAAATTTGGATCACAGCTGGAAAATCAAACCTTTATGGAGAGAGTCCTGCGGACGCTGTTACTCGTTCACCATCTTGATCCGCCCTCCTTTGCTGTTTTTTTTTTTTTTGAGTGGTTGATTACTTACTGTTTGTTTTTTGTTTGTTTCCTTCTCCCCTATAAATATTAAGGTTTTCTGGTTCATTGTGTTGGTCATGTTGAATTTTATTCAGCTTTCCTTTATCTATTCCTCTCAAAAAAGTTATTTTTCCCTGCTCTTACGATTTAGGCTGCCATTCTTCTGCCTCTATTAACAGTAATCTTTTAAATATCTTCTGCAGATCCACCTTGCTGATCATGCTATGCCTTAGTTTGTGGTGGTGTTTAAATATCTGACTATCTCCATCACAATTAAAAGACTTCTTTATTGGATATAGAAATATCACTTGACATTTATTTATTTTTAGGGCTTAAAATAAATCATTCCATGCTTTCCTGGCTTAGGGACAGGAGATTGCTGACAAGAGATATGATGTAATTCTGTTAGTCTGCATTTAAAGGTAAGTTAATATTTTTCTCACTGCTTTTAACATTCTTTGTGTCTTTGACTATAATATCCCCCCCAGACATACAATATATAATATGTTGACTTTAATGTGCCATGAAGAGATGCTTCTCTGGTCATGTTTATTTGGAGATCAAAACACCTATTTTGTTTGAATGTCTATTTCTTTATTTAGGTTTGGAATTTTTTCTGTCATATTTTCATTGAATAGATTCTCTATGATGTTGGTATTTTTTCTCAATTCCTTTTTCTATCCCATGGAATCTTAGTTGTGGTCTCTTGATCATATTCTCAGATATTATGTTCATGCTTGTTTATATTTTCCCAATTTTGATTGTTGAGTGTATTATTTCACCAACCTTCTACTTTATTACTGATATCTTTTCTTTCACTTCCTTGCATCTACTGTTGATGCTTTCCACATTTTTTGTTTAATTCATTGATATATTAGCTCATATATTTAAAAATTTTTTTTTCAATTTTTTGATAAGTATTTCTTACATGTTGCTGACTTTTTGCTCCACATTGCTGATTTTCCCATCTGTTTTTCTGTCCTTTTCCTATATGCTGCTGACTTTCTTTTGAGATAATGGGCTACATTATCTGTATTTTCCTTTAGATCACTGAATAGTTTTATCAGAATAATTAAAAAATCTTTATCTGGTATTCTATCTATTTCAGTATCTTTAACTTCATTAGTTTAGCAGTAAAAAATCTTTTGGAAAAATTATTGTGCTGTGCTTTTCATGTTCATTGTGTTTCTGTGCTTTGATGTACACATCTATTCATTTGGATAATTCTAGGTTTATGTTTGTGTGTGTGGTTTGTGGGGGTCTTAATGAACATACTACTCTTGCAAGTGTGAGACTCGGTCCCTAATACCACACTGTGTAGAAAAAGAAGAAAAAAAAACAGTTGGAAGCAGCTTCTGCTTCTCTACTCCTGCCAGGGAGCTGTGTGGCTGAATGTTTTGGCATACCTCTCCGTCACTATTTCTTATCTTTTTCTTTACTTTTTTAGGTTTCCTTTCACATCCATTATGGATATCCAAAGCTCTTTTTCTCTTTTAGTCACTGGAACAGTCCCCTAATCTGGCTACCATGGAGTCAGCTTCTACTCCACTATCTTAACCAAAAGAATATAGTTGAATATTTAAAATAGCTTTTGAGGATTAATTTCATTATCACTCTGAAATAAATCCATGTATGGCAATAATCCCTGTATGTTTAAACACACTTAATAATACTACTACTATAAATAATGATTACAGAAAATTTTTGTCCATCAACATTCAATTTTACTACATTTTCATTATTCAAAGTTATGTATGTACTTCCATTTACTAATTTAACTTCCCCCCTCTAAGACTGTGATCTTTTGTTTACTTTACTTCTTGCATTACTACCCTTATAGATGTATATGGACCTAGATTTACTAGGTATAGATAGATATACATATAGGAAGAGAGAAAGAAATGGAGGGAGAGAGAGAAAGATTTATTTTAAGGAATTGAGTCATGCAGTTTAAAGGCTGGCAAGTCCAAATTCTGCTGATGTAGCCAACAGGATGGAGACCAAAAGGAATAATACTACTGCTTAAGTTCAAAGACAGTCTGCAACCAACATTCCTTCTTCCTTGAAGAAAAAATTACCAGTTTCTTTTTGTTAAGACATTAAAATAATTGCATGAAAGACACTTAATCTGTTTTATCCAATTTAATAATTTCAGTTTATGTTTTTAAAACATACCTTCACAGCAACATCAAGACCAATGTGTGAGTAAACATCTAGGAATAATAGCCTAGACAAGTTGAAGCACTAAAATTAAACATTATACCTTCGTATGCTGTTCTTTAGCCAAGCAAAGGTTTTAACTCTATTTTTACATATGTCAAACTCATTAGTCTTCAATCACTTTTGTTAGGTTTCTCTGATTTTCTTCCCATATTTTCACCAGACATGAAAATTCAGGAAATGTCATTCAGGCAGGAAAAAAAAAGTTCATAGGTATAAATATATAGTAAATTACTTATTATCAAATTATAAAAACTTCTTTTTGCACAAATACATTTCACATCAGCTATGTTGCCCGCACAACTGAGTATCCAGTATCCCAGAAAAAAAAATCTAAAAATTACCCATTTTACACTTTGGTAAATTGTATGATTATGAAAATCTTGAAACAGACCCATGAGCTATATGACAGCACTTTAGATAGTTTACAATTCATCATTTTATACTTTGCTTAAAATTGCATCAGATAAAATGTTGATAGGTGTCTCTAAATAGAGAGTAAATGCCAATTAAGTTATAAAATTCTTCTGATGTCCATTGTAATGTCAGTATGTCTGAGTACTTTGAGAAAAGTAATACATAGGAATGTTTGGCTATTGAAAATTACGCATCAGACTGGATAGATGGCTCAGCAGTGAAGAGGTTTTGTTGCAAAGACTAATTACCCAAGTTCTATTCTCCAGTACCCATGTAAAAGCCAGATGCACCAAGCCGCAGCAGCGAGAGTCCTTGGCATGCCCATTCATATTCTCTCTCTCTCTCTCTCTCTCTCTCTCTTCCTATCTCTGTGCTTGCAAATAAATACATAAAATATTTTTTAATTACTCATATGTTATTTTTTTTCCACACAGAGATATTCTCCAAGTGACAGGTACTGAATATCTAGAAAAAAACTTCACAAGTATTACTTTCACTTTTAAAAGAATTCATTAATTTATGCCATTGTAATTAACAAATACTGAAATTATCACAGCTTTATTTATTAGCTCAAATTAGAAAAAATATCATCTATGTAAATCCATAGTGTACAGGAAATATATTTAACTTAGACTTAAATTATATGTGATTACAGATGCAACATTAATTATTCTTTAAAAAATAAAGCTAAGCTTCATTCTGAAGTCAATTAGCATTCCTATTGAGTATTACCTAATGTTATTTTACTACCATGAGATGTTTGTTTCAGCTGTTGTTTCTCTCTTCTTCTGTGCCCTTACACTCAAGTAAGCACAACTACTTATCTCCCATGTTATATCAATTCACTCAGCTTTGGCTTAAAGTGGCCTTATTTGATTACATTATTTTTTTTTCTTTCTAAGCCAGGATCCTTTATTTTAATATTTGATTCATCTTATCAGATATTCCAAAAGGCCAGAATATATTCATTAACTTTATCAAAGGCAGAGTTTAAAAGAGAGAATTACAAAACAAAACAATTAGCGAGATCTTGGAGACTAAAACTGTCAATTTATCCTATTTTTTTAATAAACATAACAAAAGCAAACGTGAAAAACATTGAATTTAAAACAGCTATGGCATTTAGGCATGGAATTATAACATATATACATTATGTCTTCTCTTTTATAATCAGTTTTTTTCTCCGACATACAAATAATTATTGACTTTACTTCTTGCTCACTATCCAAAATCGTTAATATTCCACTCAAAAATGAAGCTAGAAAGTATGACAGTAGGGCTGGAGAGATGGCTCAGCGGTTAAGGCACTTGCCTCCAGTGCCTAAGGCCCCGGGTTCAGTTCCCCAGGACCCACATACACCAGACCCAGAAGGTGGTGGTTCTCTCCTCTCTCTCTCTCTCTCTTTCTCTCTCTCTGTCTGTCTGTCTGTCTCTCTCTGTCTCTCTCTATCTCTCTCTGCTTGAAAATGAATAAATAAAATATTTTTTAAAA
>PVHP010046434.1:0-13238 GCA_004024765.1 Zapus hudsonius | reverse complement strand
GAGGCCTTAGGCACTGGAGGCAAGTGCCTTAAGCACTGAGCCATCTCTCCAGCCCCTTGTTGGCTTCTTGAATCTCTGGAATTTCCTTCCTACACTGCCCTCCCAGGAAGGGATGTCAATTCCTACCTTTTCTGAGCTTCCTTAATCCTGCCCCCTACTGAGAGGGCTGCCCTCCTGTAAACATCCTCAGAGACCCACCCAAGATTATTCAAAAGTTCCAGTTGACAACAAAACTTAACCGTCACAGACCGAAACATTCATGAAGGAACAACTCAGTAAGACAGTTCTCATTCGTTAATATTTAATAAGTAATTTATAAGACATAACAGGTAGATGGCTTTCATTTGAGAATTAATTTGAAATATTGTTCATGTTTGTGGTATGTGAGTATTCATTTATTTGTGTACAAGTTCATGTGCAGGAGTCTGTGTGCATGTCCAGCTCAGAGGTCATTGTCTGATGACTCGTTTGGTCTTTGAGACAGGGTTTTTCTCTGGTCCTGGAACTCACTGATGTGGCTGGCCAGTAAGCCCCAGGGATTTCCTGTCTTTGCCTTTCGAAGGCTGGGAATATAGGTGTGAGCAGCCATGTCCACTTTACGTGGTGTGTGAGATGGAGTTCAGCTCTTTGTGCATCCACACAAGATTCTACCTCCTGAGCTGTGTTCTCAGCCTGTGAACAATTCCCCAGGGAGAAATGACATAATCACAGGTGACTTGTAAAATCAGATCTGCAGAGCTAGAATTTCTGGTGCACTCTAGAGAGGGAGAGTGCGATTTCAACAAGAGGTTTTGCAGTAATAATCTAATCTCTGAGTATTTGATTTTGAGGAGGAGGTTTCCACAGGCCCGGTCTCTTCTGTGGGTCAAACTCAGAGCTGTGAAGACTTCCACGGTGTGGCTGGTTTATTCACACTCATAGTGCCACCCACTTTCTCTTGAGCTGTCTATCTTGGAAGGAACAGACCAGGCCAAAGTCCCTCTCAAATTTGGCCCCACATCACAAGCCTATGAGCCCAGGCCAAAGATCATGCTGACCTCTAATCTGTCCTGAGTGTGTTGAGGGAGTGGGAACCTGTGTCCATGCCCCTAGCTCATGTCCCATGACAATTCCCTACAGGTCTGTGGCCAGGCTCACGATCTCTGTCCACCCTCCTCCCTACCCTGTTGAGCTTTCTCACACCTGACCATTTTACTCTTCTCCTCTCTTATCTTAACCCCCCAATAACACTCCCCACCACCACAAGTTCTTCTGTTCTGCTCACTCCTTTGATAGCACTATGCTTCCCTTTGGACTCTGGCCCAGCCCTGCCCCACCCTTGTCTCTTTATTTCTTGGGCTCTGCTTGGATGTTTATCAGCCCTTTGATTATGGTTATGATGAGTAAGCAGATCTACCCACACTTATCTCCAGCCCAAATCTCTCTCTTCTCTCTTGGGTCAGAAAATGCAAAGGAGAGAAATAGATAGATATAGATATAGATGATATAGATATAGATATAGATATAGATATAGATATAGATATCCCTTCTCACCCATCACAAGGTTCAGGGCTGAGATTCCCATCCCAAAAGACAGATTCACAAGAGAAAAGTCTACAAATTCAGTTTTAATGTTTCGATAACCTGGGAGCTTTAGAAGTTAAAAACCCAAGAAACAGAGAGCTGTGGTTGTAGATAGTTAGGTTAAGTGTGATCAGAGAACAAAGGAAATGACCCCGTGATGAATAGGAGGGGTCAGCTTGTTCAGTTTTCTCTTGGTGCCCCAGTGATCTTCCTCCCCTCTGGCTGTAAGCAGGACATTTGTCATGTGAGTGTCTTCAGAGGAGGAGAGAGGGAAAGGGTCCCCTAGCAACCTTTCTGGGCTTGATGTCTGCTGGGGGCAAGAAGGGGCGAGGGGACTTCCAGTTCCTATGGCCGGCTTTAGGGGAGGCTCTCCACTTCCTCTGTTTCTTTTGCTTTCAAGGAACCACAGTTTTGAGGTTCCTGTGCCCTGCCAGGTCCTTGTTGTGTTCTTGTGTCCAGCCAACCTTTCACACAAGTGCTCATGTGCCTGCCTCTCTCAACACTTGGCACAACATCCACATCAGCCCAGGACTGGAGTCACCCCGAGGCATCCTCTGTCACCTCCAATATTAACCATCAGCGCTTCCATGGAAACCCAGGCTCTTCCTCCCACCTGTTTCCCCCATCTTCGGGAGATCCCCATAGAATCTGCCTTTTCCAGAACTTAACAACTGGGTCTGTCTGGGAAAGGCATGTTAACTCTATGGACATGTCACATCCTCCTAAGACAAATTGGGTAAAATTGAGGACTGGGAGGTCAATTTTCTACAGCAAAAGATTTCAAAGACATGGCAGGTGCCACCCCAGGCTACCTCTCCTGAGCATTAGAAGGGGGTGTGAGTAGGGAGACAGGGTGGAGAAGGAACAAGGCAGATAAAAGAAGACATGGGACATGAAAGCAGATGGGGACTCTTTGTGGGGAGGAAGGGGGCCAGCGAGAGGGAAGATGGAGAGTGGGCAAGGGGACAAGTGTGAAGAGAGCATGACACACACACGTGATCATACGCACATGCGAATAATGTCACAATAAAGCCCTTTCCTTTGTATGTCAGTTTTCAAAGTTCAAGAGAAAAGGAAAAGGCAAAGGCTTGAGGAGAGACTTTTGAAAGAATCTTTGGCTTCTGCGTGTACCTGAGGGAAAGCTGGAGAGGGTGGGAAAAAGACTGGTCTGGAGTTGGGGCAGGAATGACATTCTCCGTTTTCTTGGACATTCCAGACTTGTCGATGGCAGAGCACAGAGCTGCAGGCTTCCCCTAAGCACACTGAGGAGCAGAAGCTCTGCTTAGGAGGATGAAAGAGAAGCTCTGTGAGCCCTCACGGTGATGAGCGCTGGCCTATCGGAGGATGCAGCACGATCAAATGATATGTAGCATCCTTGTCCACTTCCCTGCCCAAGGCTCTGGGTGAGACAGTACCACGGATGGAGGCCCACAGTGTGGGAGCCAGGCTCTGTCCTCACAGGCCAGTGTTCCTTTTCCCCTCCACACCACCTGACCATGCTGCTATGTGTCCATTCTTTGTAGGGCTAGCGTTTTATTTCTCATTCATTGTGTAGATGTGTTTGTATGTGTGTGTGAACATGGAGCAGAGGCCAGAGGCCTTGCTCCTTTGTTATCCTCAGGAACGCCATCCACCTCTCTGGAGACAAGGTCTCTCTGTCCTGGAGTTGATGAGTTAGACTGAGCTAGTCAGCAAGCTCCAAGTGTCCCCCTGTCTTCACCTCCCCAGTGCTGGGATTGTAGGAGTGAGCCCACCTACCCTGAATTTTAGGTAGGCATTGGGATTCCAACTCAAGTCCTCCTGCTTAAAGACAAGCACTCTACTGACTGAACTATCTCCCAAGATTGATCTTTTTATCAGATGGGGTCTCACTATGCAACCCAGGCTGTCAGGAAACTCAAGGCAACCCTCCTGCCTCAGCCTCCCAAATGCTGGGATTATAGGATAGGTGTGAGTTTGCATCCCGAGTTGGGTTGATGCTTTATGACTGTAAATTTCCATTAATCAACAAAGTTAGTTGGAGTTCTGTATTTCCACATCCCAAAAGAGAGGCTTCATGCTGGAGGCCAAATTAAAAAACAACAATAACAACAGCAACAGAAAAAAAAAAACACATTTTGACATTTTACTTTTGTAAAAGTGGCCTCTGCTACTTTTATGAAGTAACAATAACCCAGAAATGTGACATTTCTAGCTGTTTTCCAGCGCTGTTTGCAGGCCACACAGCACTAAATATTCAGCCTCAGTAAGATGCCTTCCTGTCGTTATCCGGGCTGTGTGTTTGGAAAAGGATAAAGTAGGAAGTCTGAGCTGGAAGCCATGTTGCCACATTGATACAGTGTGTTTGCACGTGGGGGGTCACCTCCCTGCCCCTCCTTCCCCCAGGGAAGTTTATGCTTTATAGATTTTTCAGCAGGCAGATTTATTACTTGGCACGATCCTAGGATTAGCTTCTCGATGGTCTTGCCACCCCCCCATACTAGAAACTTAAAAGAGCCAATCACATGGCTTGACAGACTGCATGTTTCGATGGTGCCCATCCTGTGCTGATGACCCACGCTGACACAGAGGCTGTTCTTGCCACCGAGCTCGTGAGTGTCAGATGGCTCTCTGCATCTTAGGAGGCTGTCACCAGATGCTTGGGATGTGGGGGATTAATGGGATGCACAGTCCGATAAACGCTTCTCTCCAAAGAATTCTCCAGTGAGGACTCACAATGACAGGCGGCCATGTTTTACTTTGACTCCGGGGGGCTCTGGGAAATGTGACAGACAGGACCCTGAAGCCACACTGTTTGACCCTATGACTATTTTTCCATTTTCTGCACCTGTCTGTTTTATTCTCCTTCCCCTTTTTTCTTCCTGCCTTTGTTTTATCTTTTCTCTACCAGTTTCTCTTTCCCTTCACCCTTGAAGTTCATCGCACGCTTTCATGGTCTTTCCTTTCTTTCCCCTTCCCTTCTTCATTTTCCTTCTTAGAATGTAGTGCTGGGGACTGACCCCAGGGCCTGGAACTCACCAGGCAAACGCTTTGCTACTGAACTGCATTGCCAGCTCTCTTTCTGTTTTATTGTTTTTCATTTTGAGATAGGGTCTCACTAAGTTGCCCAGGCTGGCCTTGAATTCACTCTGTAGCCCAGCCTCAGTCTCCCTACGAGCTGGAATGAACAGGCCTGTGCCACCAGGTCTAGCTTCTCTCTGTATTTTCTATTCCATTAAAAAAAAATTGTTGAGAACCTGCACAAACTCCTTCCATGTAGCTTTTCTTTCCAGCCATTAAGCAGGTTCTCAGAGGACCGTACTTCCCAGCATTCTCTAACTGAATTACTGCTGTTTTTGAAAGAGAAATAAATTCAGTGAAACTATCCAAAATCCTCTACAATTCATCACCTTATCTGCTGAACATTGTTTTAATTACAGTATTAAACTCTGCTGGGGCTTCTCTCATCAGCAACCAGCCCTTGACCTGCCTTTGACCATCAAGTATTTCTTACTGTCAGTCAGCCACCTGCTGCTGGGATGAATCTCTGATCCCCAGAATCTGTGAATAGAATAAATTCTTTGGGGGGTGTTATGCTATAAGGCCGTAATAATTGGGACAGAGTTTTGGTGCTAGGACTGGGTATGTTCCATAAGGGATTTTAAAAAGCCCAAGTGGGAGTTCTGATATAACTTAGTTGGTGGAGTGTTTATTTCACATACATGAAGCTCTGAGTTCAATCCTTAACATAAGCACAAAAAAGGGGAAATAATAAGGACTAGGAAGATGGCTCAGTGGCTATAGGCACTTGCTTGCAAAGCCTGATGGCTTGGGTTCAATTCCCCAGTGCCCATGTAAAGCTAGATGCACAAAGTAGCACATGCATCTGGAGTTATTTGCAGTGGCTACAGGCCCTGGTTTGCCTATTCTCTCTTTCTCATTCTCTCTCTCCTTGCAAATAAATTTTAAAAATACTTTTAAAAAGACATAATATTGTGCTTTCAGGCTTACTTTATACACTTCTACTCTCAAGTTCGTCAGTTTTCAAAAAGAGCTAACGACTTGGGCTGCGCCTTAGAGGTAGAGCTTTTCTCTAACACACAAAGAGGCTCAAGTGCTGGGGGGGGGGAAACAACAAAAATCTAAAGTTTACAGCAATGACTTTGGGACAAGGCCATCTTAAGATGGACAAAGGGTTCTGAGGAGCCCAGTTTGAGCATCTCAACCCAAGAGGAAGTACCAGAGCTTCCTCATCTGCAAAGAGACTCAATGTCAATGACAGATTCTCTTC
Organism: Zapus hudsonius; assembly: GCA_004024765.1. Lineage (NCBI taxonomy): Eukaryota > Metazoa > Chordata > Mammalia > Rodentia > Dipodidae > Zapus > Zapus hudsonius. The sequence continues at coordinate 7,405 of PVHP010046434.1, read as the reverse complement.
CCCCCTGGGAGCCTGGCCCATAGAGGAGACACTCTGAGAGGTTTCGGGGGTGGGGAGGAATGAGTTTTTGGTAGGGTTTGGCTCTTTACTGTCTCCCCAAAGTTATTGTGTAGAAGGCTTGTTCCCCAATGCATTAGGGTTCAGAGGTGGGGTGTTGTAGCTACCTTCTTGTTGCTGGGGCAAAACATCCAATCAAAAGCAGCTGATGGAAGGAAAGGGTTGATGGTGGCTTACAGTCTTCGGGGGAAGTTTCATGATGGCAGGGGAAAGCAAGGCATGAGTAGAGGCTGGACATCACCTCTGCCACTGCAGGTGGATACCAGCAGCAAGAGAGCCAAGCTCTTACAATGGGGAGCTAATTATAACACCCCAAAGTTTGTCCCCAAGAACACACTTCCCTCCAGCAAGTCTCCACATCCCAAATTGCCATCAGCTGGAAACCAAGCATTTGAAACACATGAATTTTCAGGACACATCTGATTGAAACCAACACAGACCTTTGGGAGATGATTGGATCATGTGACTCTGACCTCATGCGTTGATTAATCTGTTTATGGATTTATAGTTTAGTGAGTTTCAGAGGAGGGGTTAAAACAGAAACGTACTCTCAGGGTAGCCCAGGCTGGCCTGGAACTCGCTCTGTGGTAGATCTGGCAAAGGTGCCATGACCTCTAGACAGATGCCTGCTTGCCAAGGGAATTTAGCTGATGCTACCCCACCCAAGTGGCTCTCCTGCACAGGTTTCTCTCTCTCCTTTCCTCCCACTTCAGGCCAGTCCCCCTAGAAGTCACCCGACTGGAGGTCATGCATAGCTCCAGCCAACTGCTTTCTCAAAGAGCCTCAGAAGACCCAGGAGAGACCCAGGCTCGGCCACATTGCACGTAGTCAGGGAGCAGAGCGAGATGAATGCTGGTGCTCAGCTTTCTGTCTCCTCTCCATTCAATCCAGGACTGCAGCCCATGGCATGATGCTTCGGACATTTAGGGTGGATCTTCCCCCCTCAGGTACACTTCCCTGGAAACACTGTCACAGACACGCCCAGGGGTAGATTTTGCATGTGACTTTTAGTCCCTGTCAAGTTGATGATGAAGATGGACCTCCTACTAACCCTTATTTCTCTTGGTGTAAAATACCGAAGTGAGATTATAAAGAACCAAAGGCTTGCTAGTCCCCTGTAGGAAGTGCGTGTGTGACATCCCATCAGGGGACAGCATAGCTCTGGGACACGGCTCCACATGGCAATCTGACAGGAGCAAGTACCTGACTCTCCAAGCTGGCCAGAGCCAGCAGAGGAGACCCAGCTCCTGAGAGTCTGGACAGCAAAGCTGGGGGCATCGGTTCCAAGTGTGCTTCAAATTCAGGGAAAGAAGTCCTCCCTGGAATATTTAAACAATCAAACTCTTATTCCAGCATCTCTAACAATAGCTATTAAGAAATATGTGAGGGGCTGGTGCGATGGCTCAGCGGTTATTAACAGGCACTTGCCTGCAAAGCCTAATGTCCTGGGTTCAATTCCCCAGTACCCACATAAAGCCAGATGCAAAGTGGCACATGCATCTGGAGTTTGTTTGCAGTGGCTGGAGACCCTGGAGCACCCATTCTTTCTGTCTGTTTTTTTTCTCTGTCTTTCCTTGCAAATAACTGAATAAAATATTTCTTAAAAAAGAAATATGTAAGAATATTCCTAAGACAAGACCAGTTTGTCACTTTCAGTGTTTTTTTTCTTTAGTGACCTCAAGTTCTAATGGTCCTTCTCGGTCCACATGAAAATGGTCCACTTGTTCCCAAAGAAAACATTGTCAACCAGCTGTAGCTCTTCTCCTAGATGGTCTGTGGTCTGTCTGTATCTGCAATCTTTCTAGGAGGAAACATACGAGAGAGTCAAATGTAGCTGGAAACCTGGATTTTTATTAAGTCAAAACTTATATGATGGCCGTCCCCCCCCCCATTCTACCAACCCTGTCCAACAAAAAGAGGGAAACTGAGCCACAGAGAGAATGTCCAGATGCTGAACTAAGGGCCAAAAGTGACCTTGAAATGATGGAGACATTAAGATGTTTGTACTCCGCCCACCAGCACTCAACCTCTCCAGCACCTGAGTAAACAGCAAAGCAGGGCAAAAATCAGAATTCATTGTAGAAAACAATTATGGAAGTAGTTATATAGAACATAAAATAAAAAGTTCATAGTTTTTTTAAAAATCCCCACGAAAGAGGGTTCTGGGAATCAGACCTCAGGTCTTCATGCTTGTGAGGTAAGCACTTTATCAACTCAGCTGACTCCCTAGTCCCCACCCACCCACCCAAGCAGTCTCCCCTCTCTCTTCCTGTAATATACCAAGGAGGCCATCAGAGGACCTGCAAGAGGAACTGGCTTTTCAGCCTGTTGAAACAAAAATAATGAACAAGAATAAGGCAAATCAAAATGTTTCAAGTGTTCAAAATAGCCCAGAAGCTTCCCTGACTCAAGGACTATGTGATAAAAAGCAGGGACTGAACACCATACAGTCCAGAGCTGCAAGATCAGGGTCACAGCTGGGGATGGGGAGACAAAAGATAATCCACTCACCCCACCAAGGAGCTGAGAACAGGGGCGAGACTGGGGAGGGCAGACAAGAAAACCCTGAGCCCAGGCTTCTAAGACGATGCCGCCCTTTGAAGAGTCACGTTAAAAGTTCAGAGGCAAAGAAATAAATATCTGTGGACACACACCAGCGGGCCTGGGTGGGGAGGCACCCCCTGCCGCTCTTCCAACCCCCACCCCAACCTCAAAGCATAAAACCCAAGGAAATAACTCCCCTGTGCCATTGCAGGCGACTCCCAGACTCTCTTTTGTCCTTGTGCAAACAGCTCAGCAAACATGCTCTGGACAGACTGGCCTGCTCTGGATGCAAGGGCTCCTCCAAAACTATTTTTCCTGCTCTGATCCTCTCAGAGGGTCATGGGCCTCCACCCAGGCTGGGGTCTATCTGGTAGCTTTGTGGTGTATCAGCACTAATTAATTCTATAGCACTCACTCCCAGAATGGGCTTGGGAGAGACTTACAACTTTTCCCATGGGGGCTGGGAATGTAAGAGTACCTCTGTCCCAGGGGTCCAGTGAGGTTGGAAGAGGACCTAGACTCATGGGGACCACATAAACCCAGAACGGATGCTCAGGGCTTAAATGTTTGCTGTTATAATCGGCCTTCTTCCCTTGGAATCCAACTGCACCAATTAAATCAGTGTCAACAAGATGGCTTAACAACCTATCGATTCTGGCAAGTGGGTAAAAGCAATCGGTCAAGCTGGTTCCTTGACATTTACTGGATGAAAGTTGACCTTTCCCTCCTCCCATTTCAGGCAGTGCTGTTATCCATCTGGACCTAAACCCATGGATTCTGCTGGGATCAGACAGAATAAGTCATCAGAAGCAGGCTGGGGGAGGCAGAGGCTGGACAAACGCCACTGAAGGTCATGGGAGTTCTAGGCTCTGAGCCTCGTGGAGAAGTTTTGAAGCAACAGCAGGTGTGTGTATGAGTCTACACCCTAGATGCACACACATACTTGGGCCGTGGGGACAGAGCCTTGGAGACCAGTGGGCTGATGTGGTTAGTGTGCTTTCCCTGTCAAGAACCACCTGCCTGAGGGGCTAAGATGGAATGAGCTCCGGTTTGAGCCCTGGCTGCCCAAATTTGGATAGTGTGGTCTGCAAGGAGGGTACGTTATAAAAGGCCTGGGTCCTCAGTGATAAGGAGCCTTCCACATCTGATGCAACTCGAGGGCTGGATAATCAAGTGACTGGAAAAGATTTCCAGCTGCAGAATTCCAGAAGACTTTATGGAGAAAGTTCATCCAATGAGCTGAGCTGGGAAAGACGCACAGATGTGAGCTTAGAACTAGCCGGTTGATTGACATTTGTTAAATGGAGGGGATAACTGTCAGAAGATCATTTCTTTGCTGGGCATGATGGTACAGGTCTATAATCCCAGCACTCAGCTGAGGTAGGAGGATCATGAGTTCAAGGCCAGCCTGAGCTTTAATGTGTGAGACCTGGTCTCCAAAACAACAACAACAAAAACAAAGAAATAAGAGTCATTTTCAAGTTGCTTTCTGTCAAAAGTTAAGTTAGCTAGGGTACTTTCTGATAGTTATGGTTAAAGAAAGGCAGAGATACTGAGATCCTGTGAAGGCAAGTCTTGCGGACACACGTTAGCCATATGTGGTAGTTTGAATAATGTCCCCTAATAGAATTTATTATAATCGTGTTTATTAAATTGTTAATTGTCTCCAGGCTTCTGGCTGGAGGAAGTGTCACTTTGGCCTAGCCTCCTGGGGACTGACCCTTTCTAATTTGGATGCAAAATACTAGGGATAGATATGCAAAAGAAAAGCTGGAACCGGTCTGGCAGTTCTGTCTTTTGTGAATTACAGTGATACAGTGTACTTGCTGGCTTCTGGAGGTGTTATTTCGCTCTCTGCTTGCTTCTGTGAAAGGGATCCAGCCTTTTTCCTTAACTTCCCCTGGATCTGTTAGTTCAATAATAAATACTTTCCTCCAAAAAATTGTGCCTGGTTTGGAGATTCATCCCAGTGATGTGTGGCTGACTACACCATATCAGGAATGTAATATAGCACAGCCAGTCATGGGGAGAATGTGGTTGTATCTGCCTAGATGGACATGTAAAATGTTTGTACTGTCCAAAGAAAGAAAATCAGGGTTCAAAGCAGTACATTCAACAAATGGTCTCTAGAGAGCATTTGACCCTTGACCCCTGGGCTCCAGACCCTTATGTACACAACCATATTATTCTATGGCATTCTAGAGCCTTCCATCCCCTTTCCCTCTCCCTTGTATAGGAAGTTTATACAGTTCACACAACCACTGTGCTGAAAATCAAGCCGGGGCTTCCTTCGAGTGGCAGAGTGCATCTCGGACACCCTGGGTCCCAAGCCTGCCCTCTACTGCCCCAAGCTCATGCCCCAGAGCCCTTAGGCCCTCTTGGCCTGGAATGTCATCTTTCTGTCGATCTACAAATTCTTTCTTCTCAGTTACAGCTTTCAAATCGGTGTGATGTCCTGTCACCCTGACTCCTTCCCTGCCCACCCTGCTCTCCGCCTCCCACCCTCACTCCAGGGGCCCTGGGGACTCTTTGAACCCAATGTACACTCAACCCTCTCTCTTGGAACTCTTCCTCAGGGCTTCCCTTACTGGTGTGCATATCTGATTCTCTCATCCAGCTGGGAATTTTTTGAGATTAAGGAATCTAGTATATTGACTTTTTGGCTTCGCCAGCATTTCATCAAGGCCCTTTGATGAATGATTCTTTGATGTATGAATGAACTCACAAGTGGACAGATTTGATTGGGTTCTGAAAAGGAAGGAAATATTTTGGGCCATTTACTTTATTTTCCTCCACAACGTATCTGTGGAAAAGGGAGAGCTACTAACTGATCCCCCAAAGTTGACTTTTCCTCAAAAGACCACCAGTAGGTAATCAACTCAGCAAGTGTTTGTTACGTCCTCACCATGAGGAGACACTTCCTCAGGAGTAATGCAAAACGCCCCCCCCCCCAATTCTCTGCTTTGCTGAAGCATGAATCTCAGGGGTGAAGCAGAGCCTCCTCCCAACTTGAAGGTTAGGGATGACGTCCTGTGAGGCAAAGAACTGGTCAGAGGAGCCAAGGATGCTGGGAGCAAAGGCAGATGGGATTCGGAATTGGGTGGTCATGGTAGGTTGGGAGAGTTTTAGGCAAGCTGCAGAGTGGGTTGGGGTGCAAGCCATGCAAATGCCATAGGGGGTGAGCCCATGGAGGGGAACCAGCCAAAGCTGAGTCTGGGGAGGCCTTGGCTGGACATGAGTGACGGGGTGGGATCAGAGAGCAGAGAGCAAGGATGGGGAAAGGGAAGATCAGGAGATGCTAGAATTGAGGAAGGATCTCTGCTTGCACTCGGAGTTGATTCGAGAGCTGTTGGAATGTTCCGAGCAGATGCAAGATGTGGTTTGAATGATGTCTGAAATCACTGAGTTCAGAAGAGGCAGAAGGAAGGCAGAGAATGAAGGGCAGCCTGCTTAGGAGGCTACCATCCACCTCCAGGCCAGAGCTAGAGAGAACCCATCCATCCGCAAGAAGTCACATAGATGCTGGAGCCAGCAGAGCATCCTGACCACTGGACCTCGGGAGGCAAGCAAGAAGGAATATTTGGGGAGCAAGTGCTTGAAGTACCAGATGCCAGATTAAACACTTCAGGGAAAGAATCTGGACTAATTCCCTGCACTCCAGGTCACGGCGTGTTCTCCTTACTGCCGTGTTCCTTTGAGTGTTTTCATTGGCAGGTCAGAAGACACCCCACCAACAGTCCATTTTAGCTTGGCATATGGAGTTAGGAGCCATGTGTGATGACTGACTTCCTGTATCACTTGGGTACCCATAGCTCCCCTAACTTGAGTGACATTGAAAACCTCTTTAAAGCCACCCTACAAAAATGTAGGGTACATACGTTTCTAGATGCACCAGCATCTTGGTGAGCATTGGGTTGGGGTAGAAATGGATGATAATTTAGGGGACAGCTCAGGGAGGCCAAGAGAAGCCAGGGAAACACCCTCAGGAAGTAGAGTTCTTACAGTGACAGTGAGTGTTGCCACTGCTGTCGTCACTAGGAAAGATGATCAGTGACTGCGGTTACTCGGACCGGTGAGGACCTTTGGTGCCTGAGGAGAGCCAGATAACAGGGTCTTGAGCTGTGGTCAGTACGATGGGCACAGACACCCAGGAGAAGCTTGTTTATTCAGTGGGAGAACAGCATATATGCAGGAGGGGAGAAGGGGGGAAAGGGGGACAGGGGTACGGGTCACAAGGTGATTGGTGGAAACCTTATTAACATCTGGGGGCCTTCTTGATGGGGTGGCTCAAGAAGGGCCAGCAGCCTTGTGTGCATAGATGAGCCAGAGGGACTTTCCTGCCATTTGGGCTATGGCTTCCTCATGGCTGGGTCACGTAGGCATGTCAGGGCCTGTCAGGCTGTTAGAGGCCCAGGGAGGGGGAGGGAGTTGGCCTGATTCCTGCCTGTCTCAGGATGAGATTATCAGGGTCTTGGCAGGTCTCGACCTCCTTTACCCTGGGTCCTCTATGCCCTTCAGTAATGCCCACAAGTGACCACTGTGACAAGCTACCTGAGTATGTCCAGTCAACGAGGACAGTTGCTCTTCCTGTGTCCCACTGTGTGGACGCTTGTCACTAGTTCTGGTCATGCAGGCAGCTCAGCACACCAAGGTCTTCCTGTGCTGGGCCTTGGCGCTTTCCTGTTTTTCTTTAGCTCCTCTTTATCGAGCCCTCTGAACATTTTCAGTCTTGTTCTGATTTCGTCACTTGTCTACTTGAGTCAGCTGAACTCCTTGACAAGTTCTGCTCCCGGGTCTCCAGTCC
>PVHP010046433.1:0-13277 GCA_004024765.1 Zapus hudsonius | reverse complement strand
CTTGAAAATGAATAAATAAAATATTAAAAAAAAAAAAAACATAAACAAAGGGGTTGGGGCTTACAGCTAAGTGGTGAAGTACTGGCTTCAAGCCCCAGTAAATTTAATAGAGTAGAAAGGTTGAGTTTAAGTTTACATTTGGTCATAAATGCAAAACCACAGGGGCTGGCACACTGGTTATGCATCATTCAGCCATGCAAAACAAAACACAGATTGCAACACAGTGACGAACGTTTACCAACTAGGCAGTTTCCTATCTGGAGATCAGAGCTTTTCAGGCTTGAAGGTTCATGGGAATCACTCAGGCGCAGCTACTGAAAATATCGACTCTGTCTCTGACTCTGAGGTTTGGGGTGTGGCTTGAGGTTTCTGTTTGTCTAAACAGTTCCCAGGCGATGCTGGTTCTGCTCATCCAGGGACCCCCTTCTTAGTAGACCTCTCTGCAGTTAAGATCCCTGTTCCACCCTTGTGGTGAGTGAGAGCTCCTTTAAGATAGAACACAGGCATCTCCAGATTTGGAACAGTCTCTGGGGGAGATGATTTCTTTCTGGAATCTTCTCAGTTTGCTTCTTCCTACCATCAAAACTCAGTTTACCTGGGCTGGAGAGATGGCTCAGCAGTTAAGGCATTTGGCTCCAGTGTCTGAGGCCCCTGGTTCAATTCCCCAGGACCCACATAAGCCAGTGGCCCTGGTGTGCTCTCGCTCTCTCTCTCTCTCTCTCTCTCTCTCTCTCTCTCTCTCTCTCTCTCTTTCTGCTTAAAAATAAAATATTTTTTAAAAAGAGTCAACGTTTAAAAAAAAACAACTCAGTTAACCTATACTGATCTCACTCTCCAATGGAGATTCTGTTTGTATTTTTCAGAAGGGAGAGAGATAGAGCTGTGGCCTTTCCAACCCTACCAACGAGCCTCAGGCCGATAGCTGACATCCTGGCAAGAGATGAGCCACCCAGACCTACCATGGAGGATCCACATGGAACCCCGAAAAGAGTGGGGATAAGCAAGAGACCTATATCCATAGCCAATCAGTCAACCCAGGATAAGCCAGTGAGACAGATACCAACGATCTTCAACACAACCTAAAGCAGAAGTACAGAGGCCCCTAAGACCTCAACAATAAAGCAGCCTTAATACTCACCCACCATGACTCAGGGAACTGAGCGGAAGAGGGGGCAGAAAGATTGTGAGAGTGGAGGAGGATGTCCAGAGACATGGCCCCCCTCAGTAACAACATATGAAGGTGGATAGAACCGGGTTGACTCCTAGGCTATCCATAACCTCCTACCCCATGAACTGATCCAGACTGTCCATGAAGGAAGATACCCAGCTGATGGGGGACAGGAAGGAGGGAAATTGGGGAACTGGGGACACCAACACATTATTAGCTCATTCAGTGTTTGTAAATATGGGTGATAAAGATATATTTTATTTAAAAAGTTGAATAAAAAATTAAGTAAATAAAAAGGCCTTGTAGAAAAAAAAAAAAAAAGGTTTCAGCCAAGTTTAGTGACTCAAGCCTTTAATGCCAGCACTTGGGAAGCTGAGGTAGGAGGATCTTCATGAGTTTGAGGCCAGCCTGGGACAGAGTGAGTTACAGGCTACTTTAAAAACAATCACTAGCCAGGTGTAGTGGCGCACCGCACGCCTTTAATCCCAGCACTTGGGAGGCCACCCTGAGACTACAGAGTGAATACCAGGTTAGTCTGGGCTAGAGCGACACCCTACCTCGAACCCCCCCCCCAAAAAAAAAAACAATCACTAGGGCTGGAGAGATGGCTTAGTAGTTAAGGTACTTGCCTGCAAAGTCTGATCACCTGGGATCAGTTTCCTAGATCCCACATAAAACCAGACACATGAAGTGATACATGCATCTAGAGTTTGTTTTCAGTGGCAAACATGCCTTTGTGTGTTCTCTCTCTCGTTCTCTCTCTCTCTCTCTCATAAATAAATAGCCAACAAAAAGTCAGGGTTGAAACTGAGTGTGGTACACAGTTATAATCTTAGCACTTGGGACACTGAGGCAGGAGGATCCCAAGTTTGAGGCCAGCCAGGAAGCTCCAAAACTCAAGCACTGGAGATAGAGCTGCGTGGCAGAACATCTCAAAGGCCTTTGGTTTGATCCCCAGACAATTCATTCCAAAGCATGGACAGACCATAGATAAATCCCTTGCCTTGCAAAGCCTGCTGACCTGGTTTCAATTCCAGGTCACATAAATTCCACATAAAGCCAGATATACAAATGGCACATGTGTATGGAGAGTGTTTGCAGTGGCTAGAGGCCCTAGCATGCCCATATTCATTCATTCATTCTCTCTCTCTCCTCTTTCTCTTTCTCTCAAATAAATAGATAAAAGATTTGTTAAAATAGTCCCAGCCGGGCATGATGGCACATGCCTGAGGTAGGAGGATCACTGTGAGTTCAAGGCCAGCCTGGAACTAGAGTAAGTTCCAGCCTGGGCTAGAGTGACACCCTACCTCCAAAAAAAAACCAAAAAAATCCTTTGCAAGGGCTGGAAAAATTGCTCAGCAGTTAAAGGCGCTTACTTGCAAAGCCTGACGGCCCCATGCAAGCCAGATGTACATACTGGTGCATCTGGAGACTGTAGTGCCAAGAGGCCCTGTTGCATTCATTCTCTCTCTCTCTCATTCTCTCTCGCTCTCTCCCTCCCTCCCTCTTTGTTTTTTTTTTTTTTTGTTGTTGTTGTTTTGTTTTTTGTTTTTGGTTTTTCGAGGTAGGGTCTCACTCTAGCTCAGGTTGACCTGGAATTCACTATGGAGTCTCAGGGTGGCCTTGAACTGACAGCGATTCTCCTACCTCCCGAGTGCTGGGGTTAAAGGCGTGCCCAGCCACGCCTGGCCCCTCCCTTCCTCTCTAATCCCTATAAGAATAGCTCATGTCAGCCATGATTTCTAAGAGTAAGCACAAAGAAAGGAAAAAAGAAAGGTAGGGAAAAAAGAGAAGAGAATATAGAAAATTATATATATATCCCTTTGAAGTCCACAAAAGAATTTTTCAGCCCTGGCCATGCTGGGGAGATAGCTCAGCAGATAAGAACAATTGCTGTGCAAATGTGAAAAGCTGAGCTCAATCTCTAGCACCATTTAAAAATCCAGGTGTATGTTACAGTACCTGTAACCCCAGGACTGAGGTCCCACAGAGACAGGAGGATTTAGGGCTGGCTGAAAAACTGTGAGCCACCATGTTGTAGCTAACCTTCTCATTGCTGAAAAAGCAGCTGATGGGAGGAATGGATTTATTTTGGCTTACAGGCTTGCGGGGAAGCTCCACGATGGCAGGGAAAACAACAGCTTGAGCAGAGGCTGGGCATCACCTCCTGGCCAACATCAGGTGGACAACAGCAACAGGAGAGCGTGCCCAACACTGGCAAGGGGAAGCTGGCAATAACCTCCATAAGCCCGCCCCCAACAATACCCTCCTCCAGGAAACTATGATTCCTAAATTGCCACCAGCTGGGGACCCAGCATTCAGAACAGGTAAGTTTATGGGCGACACCTGAGTCAAACCTCCACATTCCAGTTCAGTGAGAGACCCTGTCTCAAGAAGGTAGAAGAGCCATGAGGATGGCATTCAACATCCTCTTCTGGCCTCTGCATGCTATGTACAAGGTACATGCATTTGCACACACACCACACACACACAAATAAAAACATTTACAGTAGGAGGAGGCTAGGTGGCTCTTTGTTTTGTCCCAAATGCTTTATCAGAAGATTCTATTCCTGGGAAGGCTTATTTAACGTCTAGGATTGGGATGAAAATGACAATAATTTAATTTTTCTCCTTTGGCCCAATTTCTGTCCTCCACCCTCTTCCTTCTAAAGAAGGGGATATTTTAACCAGGCTTTTACTTACTTAGGAGTGAGGGTGGAACCTCAGGGAATAATTTTCAATGAATATACAGATGTCCCCTTATTTTCAAATATGCAGAGATGCTGGATTCCATAAACACAAACTATAACCTAAATCTCTGAAATAATAATAATAAAAGAGACATCAAAAATTGGTGGGCCAGCTAGGCATGGCAGGAAACCTTATAATCTCAGCAATTGGGAGGCAGAGGCAGGAGAATCACCAAGAGTTTGAAGCCAGTCTGGTCTATCCAGCAAAGCTACATAGTGAAACATCATCAAAAATAAAAAGAAGGCCGGGCATGGTGGCGCACGCCTTTAATCCCAGCACCCAGGAGGCAGAGGTGGGAGGATTGCCATAAATTCAAGGCCACCCTGAGACTACATAGTGAATTCCAGGTCAGCCTGGACTAGAGCGAGACCCTATCTTGAAAAACCAAAATAAAATAAAAATAAATAAAAATCAACAGACTGAAGCTGCTTTCTCAAAGTAATAAAAAGTACTCCATGTGTAGGGTTCTCCATGTGCAGGTTTTGTGGAAGTCCTTGGAAATTTGGAAATATGCTAAGTAGAAACTAAGTAGAACTGATTTTCAAAAAATCCAGGATGGGGATATAGCTCAGTTGGTGGAATGCTTGCCTAGCATGCATGAAGCCTGGGGTTGATTCCCAGCATCACATAAACTGGGCATGGTGTCTCCCAGCAGGAGAATCAGAAGGTCATGGTTGAGCCTGGCGTGGTGGTGCACGCCTTTAATCCCAGCACCCAGGAGGCAAAGGTAGGAGGATCACCATGAGTTCAAGGCCACCCTGAGACTACAGAGTGAATTCCAGGTCAGCCTGGGCTAGAGCGAGACCCTACCTTGAAAAAACAAAAAAACAAAAAAAAAAAAAAGGTCATGGTCATCCTTGACTACATATCAAGTTCAAGGCTAGCCTGGACTATACATGAAACCCTGTCTCAAAAAAAAAAAAAAAAGATTTTTCAAGTCATTTTTTAAAATGACACAACATAATGGCCCTTAAACTGATAACACACACAAGGGTTTTTAGCCTTAAAGTAGACCAAGTCAATGAAAATTTAAAAATATAACCAAGCAGAGTGACTCACACTTGTAAATCCTAGCACTAAAGAGTCTGAAGCAGAAGGATCACCCCAAGTCCAAGGCCAGTCTGGGCTAGAGTGAGACAGACCACACACATACACAACCAGAGAGAGAGAGAGAAAGAGAACATGAAACTATTAATTTCAGAACACCAGAGAAAAACACAAAAGAGGCCAAAGTTTTTAGATAAGTATGCATAACTTAGATTAGGGGGCTTAAACTCTATAAATATTGTTTCCCAAGAAAATAAGCTTTTTTTCTTTTTTTGGTGGTGTTTGATTTTTTGAGATAAGGTCTTGCTAAAATAAACCAGGATGGTTTTACATTCATTCTGTAGCCCAGGCTGACCTTGAACTTCTATCCTGCTTTAGTCTCCCAAGTAACTGGGATTATAGGTCTGCACCATCAGGCCCAGGAAGAAAATAAATTTTGAAAGTTGTCTCACTCATTAGCTCATGGAAGCTAGTCTTATCATGTAGTACTGGCTGGCCTAGAACTTGTAATGTGGACCAAGATGACCTTGAATTTGCAGTAATCCTCCTGTTTCTGCCTCTCAAATGCTGGGATTATAGGCCTGAACTATCATGGCACTTGTGATAGGGGCTTTTCAGAGAATTTTTTTTTTTTAGGCAGGTTCTCTCTCTAGCCAGGCTGACCTGGAAGTCCCTCTATAATCTCAGGCTTTCTTTGAACTCACAGTGATCCTCCTACCTCTGCCTCCCAAGTGCTGGGATTAAAAGCATGGGCCATCATGCCCGGCTAATCAAGCAGCCATCTTAAACGGGCATTATCTTTCCTTCTATTATTCTTCCATTACTTACTGTGGAGGCTGGACTTGGCATTTTCTCAGCTAAGGCCTCTTGCTGCTGCAAATGAACTCCAGACACATGCACCACTTTGTGTATTTGGCTTTATATGGATACTGGGAAATTGAACCCAGGCCAGCAGGCTTGGCAAGCAAGTGCTTTTAACTGCTGAGCCATCTCCCCAACCCTCTCCTCCCCTTACTTTCCAGGCTCCTCAGCTGACACTTGGACCCATGGATCCTTGCACACCAAACTACTTACCATATCCTCAGTACACATGCTGGCTCTTCTTCCAGGGGCTTTCCAGTTTTCCTGGAAATTCAGTCTAGAAAGTTCCTGTTACCTTCCAGGTCCACATAAATGTCACCCTGTAACGACTTCACCTCCAAGAACTCAGGGCATGCTTTTCTTAGAGCAACTGTCGTGTTCTAATTGTTCCCTACATGTCTCCTCCCTGCTTGCGTGGAGGTCCTAGAACATCGGGCTCACGTCTTACTATTTTCTACCTGGCCTTTGGCACTGTGCCTGGCACATACGTTCAATGAGTGAATGACATATAATAAAATGAATGAAAAATCAACCGTGACACACGTCAGAATAAAAGCAGTAGAAAAGGCACAAATAAACCAGGGCTGGAGCATGTGGGGAGGGCTGAGTCACATCCATTTGAGAGACCACAAAAGACTGTGACTGCGTGCATTCACTTGGCCCTCTGGGTCTGTTTCTGGTTTAGTATGAGGTCGGTTCACCCAGTCCCAGGCTCGGCCCCCTTCTTCTCCCACTTCCTTCCTAAATAGAAAACTGGTTTTGCCTTTTCTGTCCCTGGATTTCAGGCTTGCCTTGAACTCACTATGTATCCCAGACTGTCCTCAAACACTACAGATCTTTTTGCTTCACCCTCCCAAGTACTGGGATGGCAGGCACGTGCTACTGAGACAGAATAGGAGGAAGCCAGCTTATTTAGCAGTTTCATCAGGGACTGAGGCCCAGAGGGAACCAGGAGACGTTGCTCCACAGGTTATCCACGTGTCAAACTCCTGGCAGGACTGGAATTCATGTCTGACCAAGACTGATCTACATCACCCCCTGCTGTCCACCATGGAACACGCTATGACCGCAGCTGACCTGCAGATTTATAGCCAATCCGACCTTTTCTCTGCCTACCTGAATCAACCACTGTAGAGGTGGTGGCCATGTCCCCTTCTCTCCCTTGGCTTTTCTGGGTTCTTTCCTGGCTTCCCCCTTCCTGAGACCCTGGCTCCCTTGCTTCCAGCTTTTCATCCTGTGTGGCCTGGACGTCACCCACGTAAGTCTCAGTCCCCAGCCCCACTGGCTGGGAGTGGAAACATAACCCTGTCTCTGAATCCTAGTGTCCCCTTGGGTATCTGCTTTATGGTCTCTAAACCCACCGCGACCGGATTCCCACTCCGGATCTGCCACGTGGACGCTCTCACTTTTCCCACGGAAAAGCACAAGGCCAAGGGCCCCGCCTTTCAACTCTCTCGGTTTGTCCTGTGCCTTTCTTCTTGGAAAAATACATTACAAAGGCCAATGTGTATGTCCCCTAGATATCACCTTCCATGAGTTCACAGCCCCTGGAATCTTTCTGCAAAGCTTTCCACGAGTTTGCAACCCCTTCTGATCTTTCCTCGGAAGCCTGTTTTCCCATAGATGCCACACATCTGTAGCTCCGTTCTGACTTCTTTCTAAGTCCATTCCAGCCTCTCTTTAGCTGTCCCTTCCAGATGTCCAAAACCCCCCTGATCTTCCCTTGGAAGCTTCTTTTCCACCGTAGCTCCACTCTAAGCCTCGGTTCTCTGGCTCTCCACGTGCTTGCAGCTTTATTCCATGTTTTTCCCCTAAAACTAAAGTCTTTCTTAAATGTTTTCCTCATAAAAATGTGCTCTGGCCTTCCTTCCTTCCAAGATCCCAATTCCCATTAAATAAACTCCACAGTTTGTGATTTCTTCCCAAATAACTCAATAATTCATAATTTGCCCTTTTTAATCCCATCTTTATTATTCTTCATTAAAGATTAGAAAAGAGGCTGGAGAGATGGCTCAGTGGTTAAGGCACTTGCCTCCAGTGCCTAAGGCCCTGGGTTCAATTCCCCAGGACCCATATAAGCCAGACCCACAGGTGGTGGCCCTGGTGCAGTCTCATTCTCTCTCTCCTCTCTCTCTCTCTCTCTCTCTCTCTCTCTCTCTCTCTCTCTCTCTCTCTCTGCTTGAAAATGAATAAATAAAATATTTTTTAAAAAAAGATTAGAAAAGAACCCAACATTTATGGTTCATATATCTGGGAAACCCCTGAGCCCCCAAATTCCTACCTCACTACCATGCCCAGTTTACATATAGTTTTTTATACCCATTAACTATTTTTTGGGGGGGGTTTTCAAGGTAGGGTCTCACCCTAGTCCAGGCTGACCTGGAATTCACTATGCAGTCTCAGAGTGGCCTCGAACTCACGGCGATCTTCCTACCTCTGCCTCCCGAGTGCTGGGATTAAAGGTGTGCGCCACCACGCCCAACTCTATTTTTTAAAAATATTTTATTTATTTATTTCCAAGGAGAGAGAGAGAGAGAGAGAGAGAGAGAGAGAGAGAGAGAGAGATTCCACCTTGTGCATCTGGTTTTATGTGGGTCCTGGGGATTTGAACTCTGGTTGTTGGGGTTTGCGGGCAAGCACCTTAACCATTGAGCCATCTCTCCAGCTCCCCCATTACCTATTTTTGGTGCATCTGGTTTACGTGGATGCTGGGGAATTGAACCCTCATCCTTAGGCTCTGGAGGCAACCGCCTTAATCGCTGAGCCATCTCTCCAGCCCCCCATTACCTCTTTTTTAAAGAAGGAAGCCAGGAAGAGTGGTGTACACCTGTAATCAGAGTACTTGAGAGGTGGAGGCAGGAAGATCAGAAGTTAAGGGTCTCCTGAGCTAAATATCAATTTGTGGCCAACTTGGGTTGCACAAGACCCTGTCTCAAAAGAAAAGACAAACAGGGCCTGAGAAGATTTCTCAGAGGTTAAAGGTGCTTCTTTGCAAAGCCTGTCGGCCTGGATTCAGTTCCCTAGTCACCTACATAAAGCCAGATGCAAAACCAGTGGTGAGGTGCTTTGCAATGACATACACGCAATGTACAATAGATAAATAAAGTTTAATAAATAAATAATAAAATAAAAGGAGAATCCGTTCTTATTTTAAGAAGAACGAAGTAGATTGATTCAACTTCTACCGTGGCCGAGAGAGGAGAAGAGGCTTGAGGATCAAACTGAGACTCAGACATCCTGAGCATACTCTTAGCTTGTTGAGTGAAGAAATCAAGATTGCTTAGGGGGCTGGAGAGATGGCTCAGCGGTTAAGGCACTTGCCTTCAGTGGCTAAGGCTCCAGGTTCAATTCCCCAGAACCCACATAAGCCAGATCCACAAGGTGGTGGCCCTGGTATGATCTCTCTGCTTGAAAATGAATAAATATATATATTAAAAAAAAAGATTGCTTAGGGACCGTGGGTATTTTTTTGGTTGTGTGGCTTGTGTGACCTGGCAGTCATTAGCGAGTGCTCTCTTTTCCTTGTGTGTTTCATTGCACTCGGTGATTTTTCTGTTCGCGTGGTTGTATCTCCTTTCGTAGATCTTTTGGACTTGAACACTGAAGGCCAGCGTACCTTCATGGCTCATAGCACCTATAGTGCTGATCTGCCTCGCCGTGGTTAATGTTTAGCCCCTAAGTCACCAGCTCCATGTCCCAAATCTAAAACCCAAATAACAACCCCACACTAACAGGCAGCTCAACTAAAGTGACTTGCGCTTTTTGCTTTGTGCGTATCACCGCATTGTTCATTTGAGTGGCCATTTCAGGCACTTATTATCTTCCCTTCATGAAGGGAGGAGGAGTCGATGCCTATAATCCCAGTAATTGGGAACTGAAGGTAGAGGATTAGAAATTGAAGGCAATCCATAACTACATAGCAAGTTGCCGGACTATGTGAGATGCCGTCTTAAAAACTGAGAGCCGGGCATGGTGGCACACGCCTTTAATCCCAGCACTTGGGAGGCAGAGGGAGGAGGATCAACGTGAGTTCAAGGCCACCCTGAGACTACAGAGTGAATTCCAGGTCTGTCTGGACTAGAGCGAGACCCTGCCTTGAAAAAAAAAAAGCCAAAACAAACAAAAAAACTGAGAGAGAGAGAGAGAGGAGAGAGTGAGAGAGAGGAGAGAGAGAGAGAGAGAGAATCCAACTCAAGGCCACCTTGCAAGGAACCAGATAAAAAAAGCATATTAACCTCAACAATGTTCAAAGAGTCTGCTTTGTATAGAGCCTGCATGAAATTTGGAATGCAAATGCCTGTATCCCCAGGTCTGTGCTTGACTTACCAGGTAGTAACAAGATGTCTCCACTCTCTTTTTTCCATTTTTTCTCTCTATTTATTTATCTACTCATTTATTTTTGCAGTACTGGGGATTGAACCCCAGGGCCTCTTCTGCATGCTAGGCAGATGCTCTACCACTAAGCTATATCTCCAATCCACTTTTGACATTGTTTAAACCTTATATTTTGATTTTATTTATGATGGAGAGAGGGAAGGAGGGAATGGGCACATCGGAGCCTCTTGCTACTGCAAACAAATTCTAAATGCATGTTCCACTTTGTGCATCTGGCTTTATGTGAGTCCTGGGGTATCGAACTAGGACATCAGGCTATGCCAAAAAAAAAGTGCCTTTAAGCGCTGAATCATCTCTCCAATCTTAGCTACCTAATTTCTGAGCCTCGTGAAAAGGGCCCACCTTTCCCATATCCAGGAGAAGGGTCTCCTGAGGATAAGCCAGTCACCCTATCCTCTCACTTAAGTGACTTAAGATGTCCTATGGCCCAAGATGGTCTCACCGGAGCAGAAGTGGGCCTTTGAAGGACGCCTGGGAGTTGGACTCTGCTCAGCCTGGCAAATGGCATAAGATCCTTTACAGCCCTAGTGGGAAGCTCCAAGCTGCCAGGAAGAGGGGGAGTTGCAGCAAGCGTTGGCCAAAGAATAAACCCAGAGAAAGCAGAGCCAAGGAGTGGATCCATGTTGTCGGAGTTCTGGATCCAAGTGTGCCTGGATCTCCAACGAGCCAATCCATTCCTCTAGTGCTAAAGCATGTCTGAGATTGTTTTATTTCCCTGGGAACACCAAGCATCCTAATTAATACACCCTTGTTACACTATAAACTGTGTGGCAGCCGAGATGGTCTCTCCAGCGTCATTGTATCCTCGGACTTTCAATAAATCATGTTTGAATGAATGCATTTCAGCTGGAAGCTAAACCATCTACAAACTCTCTTTTGCTCATTTGACAGCTAAGAAACTGGGCGCTCTCTAGGAAAGTCATGATGAGGATCTAGAAGCCAGATCTCACCCCAACATGAGGCTTTTTCTTTTTATTTTCACGAATTTGCGTGTCATCCTTGCGCAGGGGCCATGCTAATCTCTGTATCGTTCCAATGTTAGTATATGTGCTGCCGAAGCGAGCACAATATGAGGCTTTTTCTAACCACCAGGAAGTTGTCCCACAGGGGTCTTTGTAGCCATAGATGCCCAAAAAATTTAGCAGCCATTCTCTGACAGTTTTTTTTTTTTTTTTTTTTTGGTTTTTCGAGGTAGGGTCTCGCTCTAGTCCAGGCTGACCGGGAATTCACTCTGTAGTCTCAGGGTGGCCTTGAACTCACGGCAATCCTCCTACCTCTGCCTCCTGAGTGCTGGGATTAAAGGCGTGCGCCACCACGCCCGGCTCTGACAGTTTTTTTAAAAAAGTATTTTTATGGGCTGGAGAGATGGCTCAGCGGTTAAGGTGTTTGCCTGCAAAGCAGAAGGACCCAAGTTCGATTCCCCAGTACCCACGTAGAGCCAGATGCACAAGGTGGCACATGTGTCTGGAGTTCATTTGCAGTGGCTGAAGGCCCTGGTGCACCCATTCTCTCTTTCTCTCTGCCCGTCTCTCACGCTCTCTCAAATGAATAAATATTTTTAAATATTTTAATTTATTTATTTGAGAACAACTGACCGGGAGAGAGTGAGTATGGGTGTGTTAGGGCCTCTTGCTGCTGTAAATCAACTCCAGACACATGTGCCACGTTGTGCATCTGGCTTTACGTGGGAACTGGGGCTTGAACCCAGGCCACTGGGCTTTACAAGCAATGCCTATAACCATTGAGCAATCTCTCCAGCCTGTTTTTTAAGTGGGATCTTACTCTTGCCCAAGCTGCCCTGGAACTCAATGTTGAACTCATTGCAATCCTCCTACCTTAGTACCTGAGTGCTGGGTTAATGGTATGTGCCACCATGCCTGGCTACTGTTATTTTTTTTTTTGAGGCAAAGTCTGAGTTAGTCTGATTCAGCTCAGTAATTCTCCCACACAGCCTCCCAAGCTTCAAATTAAGACATGAGCCACCATGCTGGCTTTCCTTTGAGTCTATTTAGTTAGTTAGTTGTGCACACACACCAGAGTCTCTTACTGCTTCAAACAAACCCTTGTCTGATTTTATGTGCGTGTCTGGGGAATTGAACCCTGGGCCAGCAGGCTTAGTAAGCAAGTGCCTTTAACCATTGAGCCATCTCAATGCCCCCCTCTTTGAGTTTTGGAACCAGAAGGCAGCAGTGAGTTAATTAAGAACCAGAAATAGCAGCTGTACAGAAGCAGCTGCTGCAGAGCATGTGGCTCATAATGTCAGATAGCGGAGTTTCCCGATGCACAGCCTCAGAATGAGACCAACAGACCACTGACCACTCAGTGACAAGTCCCTGGGCCCTAGGAGCGCCTGCTTCCCACCCTGTGGGAGAAGAGCTTGCACTCAGGAAGAAAGGATAGGAGGCTTCCCTTCTCCTTCTTCTCACAAAGGGGTGGGGAGATGGAGCACAGCCTCAAGTGCTGTGCTAATTGGGTTCCTTTAAGAAGAAAGAAACTGGGGCTAGAGAGATGGTTCAGTAGTTAAGGGACTTGCCTCCAGTGCCTAAGGCCCCAGGTTCAATTCCCCAGTACCCACATAAACCAGACCCACAAGGTGGTGGTCCTGGTGTGCTGTCTCTCTCTCTCTCTCTCTCTCTCTCTCTCTCTCTCTCTCTCTCTCTCTCTCTCTGCTAGAAAATGAATAAATAAATAATAATAATAAAAAAGAAAATAAATAAAAAAATAAAAAAAATTAAAAAAAAAAAAGAAGAAAGAAACTGTCAGCTGATCAGGAGTTTAAGACCATCCTCTGCTACATGGTGAGTTCAAGGCCAGCCTAGACTACATGAGAACGCAAAACCACACTTCAACATAAAAGCAACAACAACAAAAATCAGCTGAGCAGGGCCTGTAATCCCAGTTACTCCAGCGGCTGAGGTAGGAAGATCCTGAGTGTAAGGCCAGCATGAGCAATTTAACGAGAAACTGTCTAGAAAGAAAGAAAGAAAGGAAGGAAGGAAGGAAGGAAGGAAGGAAGGAAGGAAGGAAGGAAGGAAGGAAGGAAGGAAGGAAGGAA
>PVHP010046432.1:0-13273 GCA_004024765.1 Zapus hudsonius | reverse complement strand
TTTTTTAACTTTTTGGCCTTTTCTTCAACTTCAAAAGGGAACCATAACTTCATTCCCTGTTTTAGATTTTCTTCTCTCCTTTATAGTATCAACTAAGGTCTTGTTCTTGACATCTTTTTTAGGGGGATGTTACAGATACTTCTGAGATTTATAAAAATAATTTCCTTTGCATTAAGGCAAAGCCCCCCTTGCTTGCCAACTCATTAGAGACAAAAGTTATGATTCTCATTTCTCGTTTCTCTCTTCTCTTTCCAAGCTCTACCTCATGCTCCTTTTATCTCTCCTTGTCAATTTCCAAGCCAGAAGATCAATCTTTCTCAGCTTCTCCAGACCAGCCTTTAACCCTGGTGCAAAATGAGGATCCAGCCGTTTCAAACAAGCAGAGCCAGCTTTTTCTTTCTGCCTTGCCAGTCACTGACATGAGCTGACCAAGCTTCCCCTGTCCTGACCTGAAGTACAGAACACTAACACCTTCACCCCCCAAAGGGCTCAACCATGACCCGATCAGATTGTACAGCTTTAAAAGTCACTCTAACGCATCTTTATTCGGTCCCAGCACTCGGGAGGATTGCTGTGAGTTCAAAGCCAACCTGGAGGTACAGAGTGAGTTCCAGGTCAGCCTGGTCTAAAATGAGACCCTACCTCAAAATTAAAAACAAAAAACATCACTCTCATCCAGGTGTGGTGGTGCATGCCTTAATCCCGGCACTTGGGAGGTTGAGGAAGAGGATTGTTAGAATTCAAGGCCAGCCTGGAACTATAGAGTGAGTTCCAGGTCAGCCTGGGCTAAGATGAGACTCTATCTCAAAAAAAAAAGTCACTCTACCAGTCAGCAAGAGGATAAAATAGTTGAGAGACTAAAAAGAGGGTCGTTAACATGGTTAACAGCAGGGCCAGACAGGTGGCTCCATGAGGAGAGCAGGTGCTGCTATCCAAGCCTGGTGACCCGAGTTTGGAGCCTCAGCACCCACAGAAATGCCAGATGGGGATGAAAGCTGGTCTGAAATCCCAGCCTGGGGAGATGGAGTCAGGGGACCCACGAGGAAAGCTGGCTAGCTACTTTAGCTGAACTGATGAGCTCTGGGTTCAAGAGACCCTGCCTCACTAAATAAGGAAGACACCTCTGCCCCCACATGCATGAGCGCACACATGCATCCCACACACCCACCCACATGCATATAAAAATGCCCACACATACACATGAGAAAAAACAACAACAGTTAACAGGAAACATAATCAGTGAAGGCACATTAGGGGAGAAGATAGGATTAGAGCCAGGCGTGGTGGCGCACGCCTTGACTCCCTGCAGAGGCAGGAGGATCACTGTGAGTTCAAGGCCAGCCTGGGACTCCAGAGTGAGTTCCAGGTCAGCCTGAGCTGGAGTGAGCTCTACCTTGAAAAAAGAAAAAACTGGGATGCTATGAAGTCAAAGCCACAAGACTCTGATGTAATTGAGGGAACAAGTTTAGGGAATAACTCAAAGTTGGTCTTTGGTGGGGCTGGAGAGATGGCTTAGCAGTTAAGGCACTTGCCTCCAGTGTCTAAGGCTCCAAGTTCAATTCCCCAGTACCCACATAAGCCAGACCCACAAGGTGGTGGCCCTGGTGTTCTCTCTCTCTCTCTCTCTCTCTCTCTCTCTCTCTCTGCTTGAAAATGAATAATGGAAAGCCAAGAAAAAGACAAATTTTGATGAAAACAGAATTTTATTTTTTTTTATTTTTTGCTGAGATTAAAGGCATGCACCACCACACCCGGCCAGAATTCATTTAGTTTTGGTAAATATCTGTGTTATGGGAAACTGAGTCACACAGAAATAGAGCAGAGAGTCAGAAAATGTATTCATGTTGACATGGACTGGGGAATGACTTCCAAAGCCTGAGCACTGAGCTCTGATGGCCCCGAGGTTTTATAGGCAGTGTGACAGGCAGTCTGACGTCACCTAGAATTCTTTACACTATTGATGGATTACAGGTTTCTAAGGTTACATAATTTGAGGGCACACACAGAAAATTCCTCAGCAGTCAGTCAGTGATAAGGAAGCCCAAATGTAGACCAGAATGCTGTTTACTAGGGGCTGGTTTTACCCAAGGTTTGTCTTTGAGAGATCTCTGGCTGACCCGCATGGACCCAGAGGCACCGCTGTGTTGGGTTATAAGATGAGATGAGGTTGTTCACTTCTTCTCAACTTCAAATCTAAGGTGCTTTTAAAACACCACCCTCCACAGAAAGGGGAGAGGGCTCTAGTTTGATTGACATCTCCATCACGTCTGTACTAGTTTCTTTCCCTGTTGCTGTGACAAGAAGCAACGTAAGAGGAAATTGAGTTTGGCTTGAGGCTGGAAGGGATCCAGTCCACCACGCTGAGGAAGGTGTGAGAGCCGAAGTGAGCGAGCTTCGAGAGTGGAAGGAGAAGCAGGGAAAAAAAACAACTCAGCACCGGGATTCTGCACGCTTCTGGTTTTTTTATCCCTTGTAATTCAGCCCAGGACCGCAACTCATGGGATGATGTCACCCATATTCAGGGCATGCCTTACTTTCCAGGTTAACCCTCTCTGAAAAGGACATATCCAGAGGTGTGCATGTCTCATTAAGCTACCCTAGGACTTTCTTAATCCAATCAAATTGTCCATACAAAGTAGGCTTCCTCGGGAAAAAAAATAACATTTCTGACTTTTTTATTCAATTGAAAGTTGGCATGAAGTATTGGGGGAGGGGCACGGCGATGTGTCGGGAAATTGATTTGTTCATCTGTGTTTGCCAAAAAGGTAATGACTGACAAACAGAAATTCAAATCTAGGGCCAGGGACTTAGGCTCAGTGACAGGGCACATGCTTAGAGGGTATGAAATATTGGGTTTAGTCCCTGGCACAGCAGGAAAGAAAGGGGGAGAGAGGACAGAAGGAGGGAGAAAGGCAGGAAGGTAAGAAAGGAGAAAGGAAGGAAACAGAGAAGGGATGGGGGGAAGGAGGGAGGAAGAAAATGCAACAAATAACATATTTCTGGAAGTTCTAAGATTGACAGCTTTTAGCTGATGAGGCAGAGAGAGAGAGAGACAGAGAGAGAGACAGAGAGACAGAGAGAGAGGCAGACACAGAGAGATAATGGGAGTGCCAGGACCTCCAGCCACTGCAAAGGAGCTCCAGACACGTGGGTACTGGGGATTTGAACTCAGGTCCTTCTGCTTTACAGTCAAGCACCTTAAACGCAGAACCATCTCTCCAGGCCTAGGATGACCTTTATTCTTTTAAGCACTTTTCTGCCTTGTATTTCTTTAATCAACAGAGAAAATGAACCCAACATCTCTGGAAGGTATCTCTGCAAGCAAACCTAGTTAAACTCCGTGGTTAAACTCCATAAAAGAAATCAAAGTAAAAAGGGGGCTAGTTGGAAAAAGAAGGGGTTCAGCTGGAGTGGGAGACAAGCAGGAAAAAAGAGACAGTGATGGGGAATGGAAATGATCAAAATGTATGTTATATACATGTATAAAATTGCCCCCAAGCCGGGCATGGTGGCGCACGCCTTTAATCCCAGCACTCAGGAGGCAGAGGTAGGAGGATTGCCGTGAGTTCAAGGTCACCCTGAGACTACATAGTGAATTCCAGGTCAGCCTGGGCTGGAGCGAGACCCTACCTCGAAAAACCAAAAAAAAAAAAAATTTTGCCCCCAAATCAATTAAAAAATTAAACAAAAAAATTTAAAAATTAACCAAAAGAGTCAATTAAAAAATTAAGCAAAAATACATAAAGTAAAAATAGAAGTTGGAAGGCTCTTCTCACAGCCATGGGCCAATCTTGGCAGAGGGTCTGGGGTCATGCATGGCACATTCACAATTGCTGATCAAAGAGGTGGAATTTTCTTGACCATTTCTTCTTCTTTTTTATTATTTTAAACAGGGGAGCGCATGAACACAGTCCCCCGCTACCACAAATTCTGCAGTGAGTTTCCCGCATTTGGGGAAATCGCAAGGTGACATCAGCACATCCAGAGTGCAATGGATACGCCTCACTGCTTTGTGATCATGTCTCTCCCCTGCCAGGTAAGGATATCTTGACCATTTCTTACCAGAATTGGCTCTAAGTGAGCGCTAAAATGTCCTTATTTCTGTAAATTTCATTGAAACATGAGCTTAACCTCTTCACCTAATTCCATAACTTCTTCCTCTGTTCCTCATAAATGCCCTCTCCAGCAGTAATAAAAGGAAAGACTGGCTGGGCGTGGTGGCACACGCCTTTAATCCCAGCACTCAGGAGGCAGAGGTAGGAGGATCTCTGTGAGTTCAAGGCCAGCCTGAGACTACAGACTGAATTCCAGGTCAGCCTGGGCTAGAGTGAGACTATCTCAATCAATCAATCAATCAATCAATCAATAAAAAGGTTGACAGCGCACATAAGAAAGGCAGCCCCTCGACCCTCTGCCTGTTTCTCTATCATCCGTGGAAGTAATCAGGGATGGTTCTTGTTAATGGCTCCCACGTGTCCACACTCTGAACACAGAACAGAGCAGACCAAAGCAGAGGGCTTTAAAGAGAGCGTTCCAACTGAGAAAATTGTCCAAACATAAACCTTATGTTTAGAGTCATTTAAAGATGCCTTTAACCTACTGGATTAATTTTCAGGGTTTGTTTTTGTTTTTTGTTTTTGACTTTTGGTTTTTGGTTTTGTTTTTGGCATTTATTTTGTTTTGTTTCGTTGCAGTACTGGGGATTTAACCTAGGGTCCCACACATTAGGTAAGTGCTTTACCTATATCCATAGCCCTGTTAAATTAAAAAAAATTTTTTCAATATATTTATTTGACTCAGGTGTGACACATGCCTTTAATCCCAGCAGTCAGGAGGCAGAGGTAGGAGGATCCTTGTGAGTTCAAGGCCAGCTTGGGACACAGAGTGAGTTCCAAGTCACCCTGGACTAGAGTGAGAACCTACCTCGAAAACAAAAAATTATTTGAGAGAGAATGGGTGCACCAGGGCCTCCAGCCAGTGCAAACGAACTCCAAATGCATGTGCCACTTTATGCGTCTGGCTGTAGGTGGGGACTGGGGAATTGAACCCAGGCTGACAGGGTTTGCAAACAAGTGCTTTTAACCACTGAGCCAGCCCCATAAATTAATTTTTTAGAGAAGAAAATGAGGGAAAAAACGCAAGGCTACCCACCTGTTTTGTGTAAAACCGAGTCCTCCCATCTCCACACACGAACATATTACCATGGTGATACGTGTGAAACGTGTGTCATTAGCCAATGTCATTATGATGATATCGTTTAACGTACTTACATCACTCTGAGTTGGGAAGGCCAATCTCTGCACATCCTCCCTGTTGCAGGCAGCTTTCTAGTTGCTGAGCAGAAAGAACCCAAACAAAAGCAGCTTGTGGAGGAAAGGGTTTATTAGGCTTACGGACTCGAGGGGAGACTCCATCCTGGCAGGGAAAACGATGGTATGAGCAGAGGGTGGACATCACCTCTGCCACAGCACTGCAAACAGCGGCAGGAAGGTGTGCCAAACACTGGCAAGGGGAAGCTGGCTTAGAACCCCATAAGCCCGCCCCCAACAACACAGCTCTAGTGAGGTTCTAATACCCAAACTGCCTTCAGCTGGGGATCAAACATTGAGAACGCATTCATTTGTTTGTGGGGGACACCTGTATCAAACCATGACACCCCCCTGAAGTAGTCCAAAGAGGTAGCAGCCACGAGATACAGAGGGGCATGGTGGTTCATGCTTTACTCCCACTCAGGAGGCAGAGGTAGGAGAATCGCTGTGATTCCAGGACCAGCCTGGGCTACAGAGTCAGTTTCCGGTCAAGCCTGGGCTAGAGTAAGACCCTACCTCAAAAAACAAACAAACAAAAATCAGGAGATGGAAGCAGCTGCTGTCAGCAGGCCACAGCACACTGTTTTATCATAAAATGTTAATAAGTAAAAGGAACATACTCTAAAATAAGAATACAAAATAAAATAAAATCAGAATAGGCCAGCAACCTAGCATTCACTGTCAGTGTTACATGGTGTCTAAAACATTATGTCCTAGACTTTCTTATGACCTAGCATGTGTATTTAAACAGCAGCACCACAGCGCCTACCATCACTAGGTCATGGGAATTGTTCAGCTCTACTATGATATTATGGGACCCACGTGACATCTGTATCCTGTCACTAACTGAAACATTGTTACATGCTCTATGGATCTGTGTGCGAAATATAATGTATATTTCCGGCACAAAATTATTGCATGTAGGCAATAGATTTAGAAAAAGATTTAGCCTCTTGGAGTATATATTTTTTTTAATTTTATTTATTCATTTTCAAGCAGAGAGAGAGAGAGAAAGAGAGAGCACCAGGGCCACCATCTTGTGGGGCTGGCTTATGTGGGTCCTGGGGAATTGAAGGGGGGGGCCTTAGGCACTGGAAGCAAGTGCCTTAACCGCTGAGCCATCTCTCCAGCCCTTGGAGTCTATTTTAAAGATTTTGCTGAACTAACTCTACTTCTTGTCCACTTCTAAGCAACTGAGTCATAGAGAAATCAAGTTCTCTCCTGGAAGAGATAAGACCTGTCACGTGCTGGCCATGCTCAGCGCCATCATGATCCACAGGGTACGTCCAAGCATCAAGTCCCCAGAATGAAAAGGAAGCGAGAGGCCACATCAATGTCGCACTTTGTGCCAGAGAGACTGTGAAGAGAGTCTGGGCTCCAGGGATATTACCAGCTATTTGTGGTCCTGAGCAGCATGGGAAGAAGTCAGCCTCCCACGCAGGCAGGGGCACCCTGGCCTGCTTCCCACCAAGTCCTGGCCTCTGGGCTCTGCCCAACGGTTTCCACGCTCCTTGTCTTCCCATAAAGACCTATGGGATAAGGCTCTGGAATCAGACACTACTCTCATAACTAGAAAATCCCCTTTCTCCCAGGGATAAAAATCAGCACTCAAAGCTGTGTGTTTCGGACAGGGGGCTTCCTCTCTGCCGCCTGAGCTGCAAGAGGGTCTCTTCCTATCTCCTATCAGACTAGAGGAAAAGTGACATTCTTGGAAACCCTCCTGGAACTATGACAGACAGATGTGCTCCAGATATCCTGAGTTGAAAGTTGGGATATACTTTCTCATAGAAATGATACTAGCTTCCTGGACAAGTTCATAAAGCCCTATTTAACCCTAGCATTCTTAGAAAATTCCAGAAATGTTTATGTGACTCATCTACTCTGCTCTCATTTTTCCTGTCTTTTTTCCTTCTTCTAATTTAATTGACTCAAACGGATAAGATCCTGCTTTCCCATAGTTTCCAACTCTCTCCACTTATATTTACAAATTCCCCCGTGTGCAATCCATCTGAAATTTTAGAAAGAAAAGTAAAACCTTTCTTAAGGCTCAACTGAGGAGTTTCATGGTTCCAGCACTGCCTGCCCCACACCAGGCCAATGAGAGAGCGTGGGGTTTCTTCTTCTTCTACTTTCATGGTCTTCTTTCTCATGGAAAGATGGGGAAGAATGTGAGTGAGGCATCTCCTCCTAAATGGTGACCTATCAGACAGGGACCCATTTTTCTGTGGAAATTTCACTTTTTTTGCGTATGCATCTGTAGAGATGCGTATTCATGTGTGTGCTGGGGTTCTACATGTGTGTATTCCTCAGGAACTCTCTAACTTTTTAAAAAAATATTTTATTTATTTGTAAACAGAGAGAGAGAGAGAGAGAGAGAGAGAGGAGAGAGAGTATGGGTGCACCAGGACCTCCAGCCACCGCAAACAAACTCCAGATGCATGCACCACTTTGTGCATCAGGCTCACGTGGGTAATGGAGAATTGAACCCAGGTCCTTAGGCTCTGGAGGCAAGCGCCTTAACCTCTGAGCCATCTCTCCAAACTGCCACCTTGGTTTTTTTTTTTTTTGAGGCAGGCTCTCTCACTGAACCTAGAGGACATGACTAGGGAGCCATTGAGCCCCAGAGATCCACTGTCTCTGTCTCCCCAGTGCTGGGATTACATGCATCTACCACCCCCACCGCCATCACCAGCAGCACTTTACATGACTTCTGGGGACCTGAATTCAGGTCCTGGTGCTTACAAGACAAACACATTACCACTGAGTCATTTGCTCAGCCCATTCATTTTATGTTTTGTCACTTGGTTTATGAGGATAAAGATGGGATTGTGAAAAATGCTCACTTTATGGGAAAAACAAGTCCCAGTTCTGGATCTTAAGATCCCCCTCAGCTTTTGTAGAGAAGGGACAGGAAGGGAAGGACAGTGGACCCTTGAAGTGGCCACACTTGAAATATTTTTCGGAGCTTAGCAGTCTTGGGTTGCGTGCAGACCTACGGTTGGTCAGTGACAGACGCGTGTGGCCCCTTGAAAGGCAAAGCAGGGGCTTGGCTTCTGTGCATGGACTCCTCAGCTCTTCAAGTCAGCTGCCAGCAAGCTCTCTCAGGTTCCGATTGTGCACCCCTGTCCCCAGGGAGAACTGGGCACCCTGACTCTCATCGTTTGTAGTAAAACCTCAATCACACTCCCCAAAATGCCTCCCTGTAGTCTCCCCAAGGCAGCAGAAGGGGCAGTGTCATCCGTTCTCATTAGTTACAGTGTGAATTCTGTGCTTAGTTTCCTATGGACCCTTCCTATGGAGGGGGACTGGAGAGATGGCTCAGCAGTTAAGGCACTTGCCTGCAAAGCCTAACGACCCAAGTTCAATTCCCCAGGACCCAATGTAAAGCCAGATGCACAAAGTGCCACATGCATCTGGAGTCTGTCTACAGTGGCTGCAGGCCCTGGTGCTCCCATTCACTCTGTCTGACTCTCTTCTTCAAATACATAAATAAAAATAAATTAGAAAATTTTTAGAGTAATGCCTGGGAGAAGACAGACAAAATAGCATGCTTTCTCTCATAAGCATAATCTAGATTAAAATATACAAACATACAAATAATATATAAATATATAAATTTATATCCATATCCCTGTTTCATGAAGGCAGAAAGACAACTCTAGGGGGAGAGAGGGATAGTAAGAGTGGAGAAAGCAGGAGAGCTGGAGAAAGCAGATAGATGAAAATATTAGAAGGAGGGAGGGAGGGAGGGAGGGCTGCATAATTAACCAGCCAGGCACCGTTAAAATAGTGGCATGTCTGTTTTGGGATAAGCAACTGTTCTCTGACAGGACTTAGGCCTGCTCCACAGGAGGGAATTCATACCCAGTACTGCAAACCTGGTGAAAAGCCATATGCCCTAGGAGGGAAGCTACGACAGTTTACCTAAACTGGAGAACAAAAACACACCTTCTCCCGCAAGGCTCCATCTCCCAAACTGCCAGCAGCTGGGGACCAAGCACTCAAAGCACATGAGTTTATGGGGGACATCTGATTCTGAAAGACCCCCAAGGTCTTTCTCAGGAGAGTGTACCCCAAGACTCAAACAACCACACCAGCAGATGCAAAAGCAAGAGGATTTATTCTTCAGCTACCCAGACCGATGAGTGCCAGAGAGCCCAGAGGAACAAAGGCTCAGGGTATATATATAGGCAAAAACCACAAAATTATAATACAGCTCAGACCACAGGACGTTTTGCATTTCCATTGGCTCTGTGTCCTGATCTGTACACTCCTTATTGGTTACTTCATTGGAGCCTGAAATTTGCATCTCACATTCCATTCCAGGGTCAACCCACATTCCAGGAACAGCCACAAGTTACCTTATGGAGCTTTTGCTCATTTCCTGGAATTTATGACCAAGGCCTTTTTCAGAAGGGGAGGGGGAGTGAGTCACGGGAGGATATTTTTCCATATTTGGTCATTCTTACAAAAGTGAGGTTAGCTTTACAAAATGGAGTCAGTTTTACAAAATGGATTCTTCAATTCAAACCACCCAATTTCCTTTGGGTTATGTGGGATCCATTTAGTTGGGAGAAAGTAGGATGTCCCATATTTCAAGAGGAATAACTGCTGAGGTAGATGAAAAGCCTGATGTTATGGTTTGATTCAGGTGTCCCCCCAAAACGAATGTGTTCTCGATCCTCAGCTGATGGCAGTTTGGTTTTTACAACCTCGCTGGAGCTGTGTTGTTGGTGGCGGGCTTATGGGGGATATAAACCAGCTTCCCCTTGCCAGTGTTTGGCACAACTTCCAAAATGAGGGCTGAGTTCAGTGGTTTAAAGGTGCTTGTATACTAAACTTGCTGGCCTGGGTTTGACTCCTCAGTACCCACATAAAGCCAGGTTCACAAAGTGGCACATACATCTGGAGTTTGTTTATAGTGGCAGGAGGTCCTGACACACACACCCCCTTTTTTTTCTGAGGTAGGGTCTCGCTCTAGCCCAGGCTGACCTGGAATTCACTCTGTAGTCTCAGGCTGGCCTTGAACTCATGGCAAACCTCCTACCTCTGCCTCCTGAGTGCTGGGATTAAAGACGTCCGCCACACCCAGCTTTCATAGCTCACTCTTGCTACTTCCTTCCAGCTGCTGTGAGAAGACACGACACCCAGCCTTTGTTCTGCAATCCTTTCTCTGTAAACCAAAATAAACCCTTTCCTCTCATCAGCTGTTTTTTTTTTTTTCTTTTCTTTTCTTTTTTGGCTTTTTGAGGTAGGGTCTCACTGTAGTCCAGGCTGACCTTGAATTCACTATGTAGTCTCAGGGTGGCCTTGAACTCATGGCAATTCTCCTACCTCTGCCTCCCGTGTTGGGATTAAAGGCGTGTGCCACCATGCCCGGCTATCATCAGCTGTTTTTGATTCTGTGGCTTGTCCCAGCAATGCAAAGGTAATTACAACAGAAAGTATGAGAGGAGTGGGGTTGTTGCTGTTAGAAACCTGACTGTGTTGGACCAGGGAGGGGACTGAGGACATGGCTCAGCCACTAAAGGCATTTGCTTGCAAAGCCTACAAGCCTGGGTTCAGTCCCCCAATACACATATAAAGTCAGGTGCACAAGGTGGCATATATGTTCAGAGTTTGTTTGTAGTGGCAAGAGGATGTGGTGCACCTATGCCTTCTTTCAAATAATTTTTTTTTTTTTTGGTTTTTCGAGGTAGGGTCTCACTCTAGCCCAGGCTGACCTGGAATTCACTATGTATCTCAGGCTGGCCTTGAACTCATGGTGATCCTCCTACCTCTGCCTCCCGAGTGCTGGGATTAAAGGCGTGTGGCACCACGCCTGGCTTCTTTCAAATAATTTTGAAAAATAAATAAACGACTTTGACTGTGTGGCTTTTGGTGTTTTGGAACTGATTTGCTAGAGGAATATGGCAGGGCTTGAAACTTTGGACCAAGACATACCTTGAAGTGCTGAAAGAAATTGATGACCATTCCAGTAAGAGAATGAGAAACCTAAATCCAGAAAGAACTGTGGACTACGGTGGCTCGGCTTATGAGGGGAAAGAACTTTGTCAACCCTGGGCTAGAAGCATTAGTGTGAGGCTGGCTGCTCCGCCCGTGTCCTGAGGACTTGAGCAAGGTTGAATCTGTAATGGACTGCTAAGTTTGGCAGGGGAAAGTACAGAGCAGAATATGAAAGGGTTAAAAGTGGCAAAGAAAAAAAATGAAAGTTCGGGGTGCAGCCCACTTCAATTGCAATAGCTCACCACCAGTGAGATTGGCCCAGACGCTCTGCATTGAGTCAGAAGAAAGCTCTCTTTTGAAAGGATCTGAAGAATGCTGAACTTTTCTGCTTTATTCCACCCACCACCGTGGATTAACAAATTTGGTAGCCCACCTGGTACTGGATTTGGAAGTATGACAACCGTAGGAAACAGTGCCACTGGATATGCAATGATTTTTTTTCTATTATTACTGGACATGGTCCCAGGTGACGTGGGACAGGGTCAGGTCCATGAATAGAAACCATGAGGGGCCATGGCATGGAGCCATGAGATTAGGGAGCCGCCAGGACTAGGGACAGCCACCAAGGAAAGCTGCTCACTCTGGCTTGGGTAGCTGAGTCTGCAAAGTAAGCAGCACAGCTGGAGGGAGGGAGGGGGGATCCAAAGCCCTTTGGAACATTTTCTTCTGAGTCCCAGATGCCGGCCATGGAACCCTGCTGATTTGCAATCTTTCTTTGCCTTGCCCAGGACTTTGTTCAGGGTGGGGACCCTGTGCCATTATGTGCTGAAAAATATTCAACTTGTGTTTTTAGTTTTTTGAGGTAGGATCTCACTCTAGGCCCAGATGACCTGGAGTTTAACTTACTATGTAGTCTCAGGGTGGCCTCAAACTCACAGCGATCCTCCTACATCTGCCTCCCAAGTGCTGGGATTAATGGTGTGCACCACCATGCCTGGCTTTTTTTTTTTTTTTTTTTTTTGGTTTTTCGAGTTAGGGGGTCACTCTAGCCCAGGCTGACCTGGAATTCACTGTGTAGTCTCAAGGTGGCTTTGAACTCATGGTGATCCTCCTACCTCTGCCTCCTGAGTGCTGGGATCAAAGGCGTGTGTCACCACATCCGGCCTTAATTTGTATTTTTATGCTATAGACTCACAGTTAAAGGACTTTTGAACAGTGTTGAGATTTTTTTTTGGCCTTCTAAATATGCCATAAATGCTGTATCTCTAGATATACCTTGTGTACTGGCATCCTGGCCTCCCCCCACCCCGCGTATTACACTAGAAATTAAATGAAGCTGAAATGAAATTAAATGAAGAAGTTTTACTGAAAAATCAGTTCATTTTCCTCTTGTTCATGTCCTATCATAAACTTTAAAATGCACACACCAGTTGCTAGAGGTGACTGCACAAGTGTGAGGAGCTGTTTGGATCCTAAGAACACCTATAAATGCCAGGTTGGCATGGTGGCCACCTGTACTCCCGGTCCTGGGTAGGTGAAGACAGGCAACCTCAGACAAGCCAGCTAGCTAGCCAAATCAGCGAGGTCGGGGTTCAGTGAGAGCTCCTACCTCAATAAATAAAGTGGAGGGCAGTCAAGGAAGACCCCCAGTGCCAGGCTCTGGCCTCAAGCACAAACATGGATGTGCACATTTACTACGACTTGGTCTTTTGCTCCCAACACACTTCCATGATCTCAGTCTGGATTTTTTACTTTGTCTTTCTCCTGATCGTATGGAAGGTCCAAAAATAGCATGGCTTATTTCTGGTCAGTAGGATCTTTCATCATCTTACCCATGAATATACTAATGAGTTATCAATGCCCTAGGGTGCTGAGCACCTGAGACAGTGGGGATGAAGAAGAGGCCTCTGGGTGAGAGAGCCTAGGAAGCTACTTCCATACACAGCATGTAAAGCTAACCCCAGTTAGCGCGCGCTCTCTCTCTCTCTCTCTCTCTCCACACACACACACACACACAC
>PVHP010046431.1:0-13296 GCA_004024765.1 Zapus hudsonius | reverse complement strand
TTTTTTTTTTTTTTTTTTTTTCCCGAGGTAGGTTCTCACTCTAGCTCAGGCTAACCTGGAATTCATTATGTAGCTCAGGCTGGCTTCAAAATCACAGTAATCCCCCCTTCTGCCTCCCAATTGCTGGGATAAAGGCATGTGCCACCATGTCCCCCTGCTGCTCCTCCTTCCCTCCCTCCCTTCCTCCCTTCCTCCCTCCTTTCCACTTCTTTTTCTACTGCTTCTTTTTTTTCTTCTTCTAGAGACAGAGAGGAAAGAGAGAGAGAGAAGATGGGTGCACCAGGGTCTAGACACTGTAAATGAACTTCAGACATGCACTTGGTGCATCTGGTTTATGTGGGCACTGGGGAATCAAACCTAGGGCATTAGGCCTTGCAGGCAGGCGCCTTGACCGCTGAGCCAGCTCTCCAGCCCTGGGAATCCTATTCTAAGTTGTCTCATAAAATTCTCTGTTCACCTTGTGAACAGCTACCTTGAGAAAGACCACTGCTCTGTATTTCACACTAGTTAGAGGAGCTTGCTTATGTGAGGCATAAATAATATATAAGGCTTTATAGCCGATCAGTAGAGTGACGACTGTCTTTTTTAAACCATTAATTCATCAGCCTGTGAATCTCATGACTTCCGAGTGTATTTAGAGAAAGGACAGTAATAGATAAAGGTAGAGTTTTGTTATATGTCTTATTTTCTAACAGTACATTGAAAACACAACTGAAGAAGGTGTCTCACTGACTTGGGCACAGGAGACAGCTTGCAGTGAAAGGTCGCCAGAAAAGTCATTAAGAAGTAGGGTCATCTTAAGTGTTGATATACCTAAAGGTGATCTGTCTACATGTGCCTGTGTGCTAATCTGTACACACAGACATAGAGCTACATAAACATCTTAAAACTGGGATACATATTTGTTAATACTTTTTGTGCCAATTAATATGTTTCCTCTTTTATATCCAGATTCAGTTTGTAATGATGGTAACGAGAGTAGTCATCCAAATAACTGCTTGCTAAATAGTAATGGCAAATGTGTACTTTTTATTCTGGTAGCTTATGTAAGAATTTATTCAATTATCATATTTAACAAAAATCATTAGAAGTGTTTAAACACTGGACTTATACTATAAACCCTAACTGTATGTTTGTGTTTGGGGGGCAGGTATACTTTGGAACGTCACATCCAAGATCCTACATCTCTGCCAATGTTACTGGTTTCAAGTGTGTGACTGGAATGTCTTGCTTAATGAGGAAGGATGTGTTGGATCAAGCAGGAGGCCTTATAGCTTTTGCTCAGTACATTGCCGAAGATTACTTTATGGCCAAAGCAATCGCTGATCGGTAAGAAAACCAGATTAATTAATTTATAGTACTTCAGTAACTAATTTATGTTAATTCATTATTCTTGGTCTGACATACATTAGGGCTTTTTTATTTTCTTGCTAGAGTACGAAATTTAGCAATTTTTTGTTTGTTTGTTTGTTTGTTTGTTTGTTTTGAGGTAGGGTCTATCTCTACCCCAGGCTGACCTTGAATTCATAGCAGTTCTCTGCCTCCCAGGTGCTGGGATTAAAGGCATGTGCCACCCGCCTGGCAAAATTTGGTAATTTAAGCAAAGTAATTCATATTAATTCATATTAAATATCCATGCCTTATTCAAATTTTATATAGTTTGAAGTGGTTAATAGGAAACTTCTGGGAGCATGTCTTTTCATAAGTGTCAATATAAATTTCTGTATGTTCTAGAACAGTTAAAGTTGTTAGTATGGTCATAAGCCAATAGGAAGAATTTTAAAAATTTATTTACTTGTTTATTTATGAGCAGAGAGAGAGAGAGATGCCAGGGCCTCTTGGTCTGCAAACAAATTTCAGATGCATGCACCACTTTGTTCATCTGATTTTACTTGGGTATTTGGGGAATCAAACCTCTGTTAACAGATGTTGCAAACAAGTGCCTTTAACCACTGTGCCATCTCCCCAGGGTCTGTTGCCACTGCAAATGAACTCCAGATGCATGTACCACTTAGTGCATCTGGCTTTACATAGTATTGCAGTGCCAAAATGCTGGCCCTGCCTGTAAATTAAGCAAGCTATAGTTCCTCCTAGCTTATAGGTGCTACTCTCTCAGACTGACATAATTGCTCATGGCATTAGTTTGTATCTTAAGGACTAGATTCGCCCTGAATACCAACAGTTGTTGTACTTGTATAGTGATTAATGAATGCATAAACATCTGGGCTTTAATGTGTTTATTAACATAATCACTAAGTATCTTCATTTTCAGAGGTTGGAGGTTTGCAATGTCCACTCAAGTTGCCATGCAAAACTCTGGTTCCTATTCAATTTCTCAGTTTCAATCCAGAATGATCAGGTAAACCAACCGGGTTCTTATACTTTGTTAAGAGGAAAAGGGTGTGTATGTTAATGGTGTAAAATGATTTCAGGTGTAAAATACATCTGAAGGTGTTCAAATTTTGTTTAATCTGTTTCTAGAAAATAGAATTCATGTTCTGGATTTACATTGAATACCTAAATATATTTTCTTTGCTAATGATA
The DNA here is from genome assembly GCA_004024765.1 of Zapus hudsonius. NCBI lineage: Eukaryota > Metazoa > Chordata > Mammalia > Rodentia > Dipodidae > Zapus > Zapus hudsonius. The sequence goes on along the minus strand of PVHP010046431.1, from coordinate 10,752 downwards.
CTGAAATCTTCAAAAAGAGCTGCTGACACTGAATTTTTTTAACCTGTTCTCTTTTTTTAAAATTATTTATTTATTTACTTGCAAGCAGAGAGATATAGAAGAGAGACAAAGAGAATGGGAGCACCAGGGCCTCCAGCCTCTGCAAACAGACTCCAGATGCACACACCACATTGTGCACCTGGCTTTACATGGGTACTGGAGAATAGAATTTGGGTGGTTAGGTTTGGCAGACAAGCGTCTTAACTGATGAGCCATTCCCCTCAGCCCCCCCCCTCTCTTTTTTTAACTTTCTACATTTTGAATAGATTTTATGATCTGTACTTCTCAGGATATGGGCTATTTAAATGAATTAATAGCCTTTTTCTCTCTGATAGTATGAAATAGAGAATTTATAAGAATAAATAACAAAAGAAAGAATTATTTTTTAAAAAGTCATTGAAGAGGAGGGCCCATCTAGATTAAAGTACAAAGTTGATCACTTGGGGGGGGAAAATTGTCTTGTCACCAAACTATTCTCTTAAGAAAATCCTTTTCATTTTTTCAGGTGGACCAAATTACGAATTAACATGCTTCCTGCTACAATAATCTGTGAGCCAATTTCAGAATGCTTTGTTGCCAGTTTAATTATTGGATGGGCAGCTCACCATGTGTTCCGATGGGATATTATGGTATTTTTTATGTGTCATTGCCTGGCATGGTTTATATTTGACTACATCCAACTCAGGGGTGTCCAGGTATGTGGATAGAACAAAAAGGTTAGCAGCCATTTGGTAGAACAAAAACTTTTCGTTTAGAAAAGGTTGAAGAAGCTCTATCTGAGCCATTTTTCAGCCTCCATTGATAACTGCTTAAATAATACTTTCTCTAACAGAATGTTGACTTAAACTTATCATGATTTGTAACTTTCAATTGGTTATATAATCACTTGCATTAAAGCCCCAGAAAATGGATGTTAGACTAATAAGCAGATATCTAAACTCAAGACTGCATTAGGATGGCAGTTACATATAATATTGCTTTATATATATGATTATTATTAATTTATTTGTAAATAGATACAGACAGCATATGGGCACGCCAGAGCCTCCAGCCACTACAATCAAACTCCAGGTGCACGTGCCACTTTGTGCATCTGGCTTATGTGGGCACTGGGGAATTGAACCCGGGTCGTTAGACTCTGGAGGCAAGCACCTTAATTGTTGAGCCAACTCTCCAACCCAATGCTATTTTTACTAACAGCTTCTTTTTTGATGGTATTGCATTTTTGTCCATCATGAGGAAGCAGGACTGATTTAAGTGGTGTGCTTAGAAGAATGGAAGCCAGGAATTTTACTTATTAACTAGGTTTTTTTTTTACCCCCCTCAATTCCTAGGGTGGCACACTGTGTTTTTCAAAACTTGATTATGCTGTCGCTTGGTTCATCCGCGAATCCATGACAATATACATATTTTTGTCGGCGTTATGGGACCCTACTATAAGCTGGAGAACTGGTCGCTACAGATTGCGCTGTGGAGGCACAGCGGAGGAGATCCTCGATGTATAACTGCAGCTCTGTGACTGTATATAAAGGAAAAAGAAGTATTATAAATTATGTTTGTATAAATGCTTTTAAAGATCTACCTTCAGTAGTTTTATCACATATATGTTTTGGTAACTGTTCTTTAATTTATTTTGCATGGCACTTGCATCTGTGAAAAGGAAAAACAGAACACATCTGTATGTAGTCTTGGCCAAATAGTATACTTTATTTTGTGGAAGTAGAGAATCAAGAGAATTGGTTCTAGGAACCTGGGCTTGTTATTTTGTTGTTGTTTGTTTATTTTTTTAAACAAATAAATATATATATACACATGTATATGAATGCTCTGCAACAAACACTATGACAGTATCATTCAGTCGGGAAAGTTTCTTACTGGTGAGAAATCTTCTAGACCATGGGGTGGGTTGGCAGCAGCTTTCTGGGCCTTCCACGGAGAAGGGTGCGGTGCAGTGAGTGACCCACGGTGAGGTACCGACGGAGAAACTTTTTCATGCTTTACGCCTACCTCTTGTAGTTGTTGCAGAGCAAATATAAATCGTAAGATGGTAGCTAGGCCTTGCAAAAACAAATGGAAAAACTTTAAAACTAATAATAATAAAAGAGCTGGAGTTTAGTATTTATATGAATCTGTGAGAGATATTTTTTGGTCTCACTACAATGGAACTAAAGTGGCTGAGTTTGGTTTTTAATTGTAACCATGAATTGAAGGCATCTCTTGACCAACTATTGTTGGTTCTGTCTTGAACCATTGTTAATCACTGTGCTGTAATTAGTATAGCTAAATCTTTCCTTCCTCGCTCCTTGCCCAGCCTACCCCATCTTTCCTGAACTTTTTTTCAAAGGGGGTGGGGGGACTGGGGATGATTTTGTTTTAGTATGAGTGGATGTTTTGATAGTTGTAAGGAAAAATGCATTTCAGACACATTTCACACATGAGCTATTTTCTTACACAGTATGTCTTATTGTTAATAAGAATGTAATTTCATGATACAGGTATTTAATATCTTTTTTAAGTAAGTAAATATTCTAGCCATCAATAAATTGCAGTAGAGTATTAAGGGGACAGGATAAGTTTTACTCTTAAAAAATCAGTCAATATCAATCTAAGTCTACTGTGTGTGTGTGTGTGTGTTTTTTTTTTACTATGATAGTCTAGTCTTATTTAAATTGGATTTTTATATTCCAGTTTGTATGACAGAGTAGACTAGGTAAGCGCTGGCTGTAAATGCATGCTGTATTCACTCCTCTCTCCTCATCATGCGGCCAAACTTGCTTGTCAGGTTGTGCTTAACTTGTGGTGAACTGGACTTTTGTTTTAACAATAAGCAAAAATGTAAGGGACAGTGCATAAGCCTTTTTTTCCCTCTTTTTTCTTTGTAGAGGTATTCTGCTTTTTCCTTCAGAACTGGGTAGCTAGCGCATTGTCCATACGAGGCCTACCGCTAATGCTGGCAATATGGCAGCTTTAGACCCTCCGTTTCTCTAGTTTCCACATCGGCACATGAGTGTAGCATCTTAGCAATAACTCTCTCCTTACAGAGAACACTCTTCCACCTCACTGAGCCAATTCATTTGTCTAGTGACTATATACATGGTTCAAATTGCAATATATCTATGACTGTGTATACACATTTTATTTAAGTTTTTCTGGGCCAAACGACTTTCTTTCTCCCTCTGCCTCTCCCTCTGTCTGCCTTATGATGAATTTGTTTGAAGGGCATTCTCTTCATGAACAAAGGCTTGGATGCATATTCCTTTCTTTCTGTGAAATGGGTGATATTGTTCCCTGAGGAAAGTTGCACAGTGAAAACCAGTCTAGTTGTGACCCACTGCGTGTTTATTTTGTTAATCACTCTTTCGTGAGTTGCATTTTGCTGACCATGTTGTAATGTGTTGGTTTGTTTAATGAAGTTTGGTTGATGCCGTCCTTTGCACTGCTGAAGTGAAGTCTCGCTTATTATTTAGCTTTTTTGCTGATCTCGGTATGGGCAAAGAAACAACAAAACCAAAATGGCTGGACAGACTTCTTGTGTTCTGTAAATATGTAATAAATGACTGTTCTGTATGTGTGTTCTATGTGGTTGTGGAGTACTTCCTTAAAGTGAAGCTTCACAGAACAGGCAGAGTGATTCTTTGTTTAGCAAGTTTGGAGTAAAAATAAAATGCTAAAAATGTTAAAAGCATCACAGCAGAACTGTAGAAGTCCAAATTTGTAATAAACTGTCTTTTAAAAAAAACAATTAAGTGTCTAGAATATACCATGTTTTATTTAAAAATCATTGTCTTAAGTTTTTTGTTCAAAAAATAAAAATTTGAATACAATCACAACATGAGCAATAGTGTTTCTATTTACTGACTTTTATGTTCTAATTTTGTAAGTAATCTAACATAAGAGTTAGTAGAGGTGCTGTGCTATGTTCATCCTCAGATCTTCCTTTAGCCGGGGCTGCACGCTGACTTCTGCATTGGGTGAATGTTAGAATCAACTGAGGAACTTTCTTAAAAGCACAAATGCCTGAGCCCTGCCCACTGAGATTTAGGTCAATCATCCCAGGTGGGGCCTGAACTCTGCTCAAAGCTGTACTGCCAGAATTACTGGCCCTTGATCACGTCCAGCTAAGACTGAGTGTTCGCTTTGGTACCTCTCCCCTCAGCTCCCAGCCAGAACTCAAGCCTCTTTGATTTTACTGCTCTGATGGAAAAATAAGTCTATGAAGGCCTTGAGGTGGTACTGCAGCTTCAGACTACATGGTACTGGGTACACTGCAGCCCACACTATCCAGAGCAGAAGGCATTCCATGAGCAACAGCTCGTCCTGGAGAGCAAATCCACAGAAAAAGAATGTCCCCCCTAAAATTTGCACTGAATCTTGATCCTCAGCATGAAAGTATTTCAGGGTGGTGCTACTGGGCAGTGACTAATCACTCTCCCAAAGGCATTAGTGCCCTTGTCCCTTGTGTCACACAAGGACATAAGAAGCTGTCATCCGTGGCCCAGAATGCCTCCCTTACTAGACACCAATCTGCCAGCCTGCAGGACAATCAAAACTGTCCCCTCCATGTCGTATCTGGTTGTAGCAGCAGTGCACCAGACTAAAACTCTAAAGGGAACCTGGCTGTGGGCTGTCAGGGGCTTTGCTCCTAGCTCCCTGACTCACTGAACGAACTCATTCCTCCCCATTTGTGTACTTGTTACTCTAAAGTTTTAAGAACAGTCTACAAACGCTGAGTATGTCTTAAGAGTTTGATACAGCCAGGCAAACCTTGAAGATCGCTTGCCTATAGTGTAGGATATAGAAACCAAGACACCCACCAAGAGCTGTGATCACAAGGGTCTACTGACCATGGCCTTGGTGGCAGAATAACCTGTATATATCAGCTAACAATAGCATATATTTTTTTCCACTGAGTCACACTGTTCTGCCTATAGTCAATGCTTATCTAAACCTTTAAAAAAAATCCATAGGTGGTTTTCCTTTTTGTTTTAGGGTTACATGTAATTGAACCCTCATTATGCAGCCCAGGCTGGCTCTCCTACCTCAGCCTCCCAAACGCTGGGATTAAAGACATGCCCCACCATGCCTAGCTAAAAAAATCTGTACTTCGAATAACCATCTGTATTCTGATTTCCTAAAACTCCCTTTAGAGAATCAGACCCAAGCCTGCTGAACAAGAGTGTGAGTTAGTAATGCTGGTTGAAGGTGAAATACTTTATATCTTACTGACAGATCAGCACATACCACAAGACTATGTTCACATGAATAAAAACAGCAAAAACTTTTGCTGACGTTTTAGCAGGATTTAGTTCTTGAGCTGATGCTTGTTTCAAGTTTATAGACAAATCATCTTCATTTTTTGTGGGGAGAAGAAAGACAGGCATTACAAATTACAAAATGCCGAATAATTTCTTTTATAAACATTGACATCTGCAGAGTTTAAAAGCACTATAGTATTTCTTGAGCTGAAATTTCTAGTCTCTATCAATAATCTAAGCATTTTACCTCAAACTAGCTTTATAGTATTTACATTCTTCTACAGGTTTGAATTTGGTTCTCTATTTAATATTTATTTACTTGAGGAAGAGAGTATGGACACCCCAGGGCCTACTGCCACTGCAAATGAACTTCAGACATATGTGCCACTTTGTGCATCTGGCTTTATGTGGATACTGGGGAATCAAACCTGACTGTCAAGCTTTGCAAGCAAGCTCCTTTGACCACTCAGCCATCTCTAGACCCTGATTTTGGCTCTCTAAAAGGACTTTTGGGAATTAGAATACAGAGCAAGCTGTATGGGAACCAACGTGGCTGGCTTTCTCTGTTCTGGGAGACGATGGTTGAGTCTAGGTGTCTGGGTTGGTTTCATGTTAGACATTAAGACCATGCTAATCATATGACTACTATTTAATTTACTTAGTTTAGGGATATTGTTTGTTTCTGCATGCACTGAGAGTCTCTGCCTCTACTGACTGTTCAGCGCCTGGAAGAACAAGGCAGGATACTAAAGTCTAGAAAACTTGGGAAGCTTGAGTAATGGAAAGGAGTACTTAGAAGTGATATGTCAAGCAGGTCATAGAGGTGCATGTCTATATTCCAAGTATTGGGAGGCAGAGGCAGAAGTTTGAGTCCAACCTGGGTTAGGTGGGATCGGGGAAAGACTTGGGAGTCATTTTCATAGAACTGATGGTTGTAGATGAACATGGTTAGTAACTAGAGTATGGACAGGTGACAGCTAAGAACAGATTCGTGGGGACCTACTTGGAGGTCCAGAGGGAGAAAACCATTCAGGAAGTCAGGCTGTCAACCCTGGGGTTGGCCTATATTTCTTGATAGCTGTGGGACTTTGGTCAGCTTCCTTAATGCTATAGAATGGTGGCTGTTGAAGCCCTCTTCTACCGTGGGCTTCTTCTAGACACAAAGTGGCCATGACATTTATAACCTCACAGTGGCTGATGCACAAGACATGGTAACAGGAGGGGGGAAATGTTGATAGCAAGATAAAAGAGAGACTAGTTGAAAAGAACAGGATTCCGTGGAGGGGGGATTGGAGAAGAGAAAAAGGGAGGTGGTGAAGATTATGCTCTTGATATATTGTCTTTATAGTCAGAGGACCTGGTGGGCACATTGTCAATAAAAAGGTTTTAAAAGTTCTTTTCGTAGCTTTTGTTTTGTTTTATTGGTATGTGTGTGTGTGTGTCTGTGTGTCTGTGTGTACTGTGACCTGTGTGCAGACATGTGTGTCCCATCAGCACAAGTGGAGAGGCTCTCCTTTTTGCTCATCTACCTGTTCCTTGAGGCAGAGTCTCTCAGTGAACCTGGAGCTGCTGTTTTCAGTCAGACTGATTGTCTCTGACTGCCAGGACTGGGGTCACTGCTACGCATGGCCACATCATTTCTGTGGGTGCTGAGGAATGGAGCTCAGGCAGTCTTCAGGCCCCCATTCTGGCACAGCAGGCACTCTTCTCTGCTGAGCTGTCCCCATAGTTCCTCGGTGGTTTCTTGTTGCTTATCTCACATCTCATTTCATTTTAACTATAAAAACCAATCCTGGGACCAAACAGAGCCCATAACTCTCCCACATCCTTTACATTTAGGGTGAGGCTTCCCCAAGACAAGCAGGGCTGCAAATGATAATCAGCATCTGCGTAACCAATGCAAAATTGTCCAGATCAATGATCAGTCTTCCCAAATGTGATTTTCCTTCACTTTTTGTCCACAGAGATCACTTTCACCATTCAAGTAACTATTTTCACTCTGTGTGCAGTTCTGGAATAAAGCATACTTGGTTTTTTGGTTCCATTATTTTCAGTACCTTTCTGAACTTCATTCACTAGTAGTTTCTGATCTATTGTCTAGATGCCAGAGCTTGAGTATACTAACTATGTAATTGTCCATTGGGATAATTTTGAGTTTTCTTTGCTGTAGAAAAAAAAAATCTCTTATCTATCCTCTGTTCCTGAAAAGTTTAAAAGAATTTGTATAAATTTGAAAGAATTTATTTGGGCCTGACACTTCCATAACTTCCAATTTAATGGATTGATAATAACCAGTTTATAGTTTCTACATTTCAAAAGTCTGTTTACTTTAGCATTTCCCTAATTCTCTTTGGATGATTTCTGGTCACAGATGTGTCTGGGTGAAGGTTGGCAACCCCCATGGTGACCGACTGTGGCCCTCTTACAATGGGAGACAAGAACAGAGTCTCTGGCAGGGTCGTTCCTCCCATGCCTCGGGTGTCTTCAGACAAGGTGGAGCACCTGCCCCTGTTGCCCCTTCTTTTAAAATCTTCATGCTTGATATCACCTTTAGGATAAAGCCTGAGCTGTTCCCATGGCCACAGGCCTTTTTAGGTTAAGTGCTGCCAAACTCCTTCAGTTTGACACTTTCCTTAACCCACTTGAAAGGCTCCTCTCGGGCAAGTTCCTGACTGCCTGCTCCTGATATTGGTATCCCAGTCCTCTGCCTAACCCCCACGCTGCCCCTGGGACTCAGCTCCTGCCTGAGGGCTTTGCCAACATCCTCACATGGGCATGCCCAGTGTCTACACCTCCACAGCCTCACCCTTTGATTCTGCCCAGTACTTAGCACACTCATTATTTTAATTACCCCTTTCATTGTTGTGCTCATCTTAGATTGAGAACGTCATGGGAGGGTTAGTAACTTGCTTGACTCTCTGTTCCGAGCACCTAAACTTAGAACCTCACCCAAAGTCCTTTTGACTGAATGACTTAATGAACAAATAAAGATAAGCACACCTGTATCCTTACTATTATTCCTACACTAATGACAGCGAAGAGTACAGACTGTGCACCCAGACCTGAGTTCATTTGCCAGCATCATGGTTTGCTTCCCGTACAAACTGTGTGCCTGGTGGATGGTGGAATCACCAATTCAGGGTTACCATGAAGACAAAAGATGGTGCAGCTGGAGTCACATTTTCTGTAAAAGTTTCCTGCTGCTCTAATACTGGTCTCGGGTACTAGGCTCTTCAAGCTTGGTTACCTTGTAGACACAGTAGCCCCCCTTTCCTTCAAAGCTTGAGAAGAAGATGTTCAAAACCCAATAGGAGAGGAATTGCCCAAACTTCCAGAGGAACCAACTCTCAACTTTACTGCTTCAAATTCTAGTGTCCAAGGAGAAAATCTCTATGACTTGTTTGAACTATTATAAAGTGTGCTCCCCACCTTAAAATATTGTCCAGAATCTTAAAGCCAATGGATTGATTGCAAAGCCTGGCAAGAAGCTTAAAGACGTCATCGTTCAGACCTGTGCTTGTACACAGTCCAGAATGTCCGAAGGCAACTTCCATGGAACGTCGCACACGCTACCTGGATTAAGATGCCCGGCCAGCACTCAGGGAATTTACCTGGCTCGAATGTTTCTAGCTCTTAATCATTTCATTAGCAACTGGTTCTGTATCATTCAAGGGCCATGTCCATGTGTGCTCTCGCTCTGGACACTGAGAGCAGTGATCTTTCTGGCACTAGCCACCTGAAAGGGAGATTAGTTTTCCTCCTGACTTTGTAGGATTGATCGTTTTCTAGCTATGTGTGAATAATTGTCCTGAATACCAATGGCAATGACGACATGGACTCTGCATGTTTGCAGGCTTTCCCAAGAATGAGATGCAGATGCAGTACTTGTGGCCATTGAGCAGCATCTCAGCACAGGTGGATCACCAGGAGGATGCATATGATGCACATTATCTTAGCACTTGGGAAGTTGAGGCAGGAGGATGGCCTTCAAGACCAGCATGGGTTGCATTACTACACAGACAGACACCATGCTTAAGTGTTAGGAGCTAGAGCGTGGAGGCTTAAAGCTTGGGGTGTCATTTTGTTGCTTTCTAGGTGAAGTGGTCCAATAGACAAGCAGTCACCAGAGTTTCCCATGACACCCAAAGATCTGCAAGCTGTGGATTGGCTGAGAAATGGTACCAGACAGGGGAGGTAGAGGCAGAGGAAAAGTCATTGAAAGAGTTCTTCTTGGATACTGTGATCTTTGATTTTGTCACAAGGGGGACTAAAATTTGGCATTTTTGATTTGCTTCATGGATTAGCCCAAGGGGATGGGAATGCAGAGGAAAGTCCCATTGCTATATATGTAAAGGGATTGCAAAGCCAAGGAAGGAAGACAGATAACACCCTCCTACACAGCCCCAGATTCACGACAGCCCTGCCTGCCCTGGCCAGCCCTGGGGAATTCTGGGAAGATGACAGCTTACATGTGAGGAGGACTCCACAGGCATAGCCACAGGAGGACTACAGAGCTGGGATAGCTGAGCCACCAGATTCAGTACCAGCTCTGCCCAGGGTTCTGTGCACAGCCTCTGGGCATAAGGGGTCAAGGGCAGCTGCCTCGCCCTCTGGCCATATCTATTTCTGGAGAATCTGGTTGATTCCCTGGACACCAATGCCACTAGAAAAAAAAAACTTTTTTTAAAAAAAATCAAGCCTTCTTTCATCTGAAAGCAGAGATCCCCAGCCACCCAAAACCTAAACAGAAAAGTCCTGGCTCCCCATTTCGATGGCTGCTGGCCATGTTCTGGTTCCAGTCAGTCTACCCAGCAGCAGGCAAGGAAAGAAAAGAAGAAAGTTACAAAGTGAGCATGTAATTTTCAGGAAAAAGAGACCAAATTTCATAACCAACGGATATGGCTGGCATAGAAGTAGAATTAATGGGAGAGACAAAAGTGAACTTCAAACATAATGAGGGGGTAAACATGATGAGGACTTCGAGGAGATATGATTGAGCATAAAAATGAAATTATGGAATGAAGAAGTATGATTTTCTAAATTTAGATTCACCGTAGAAGTTAAAGAACATGATCAGTGCTTCTGAGAACCAAATTAGTATTTGGTAGTGACCCAATAACCCCATAGCAAAGGAAAAACTAAATACTTGGAGAAATCCAGATGTGCAAGACATAGAGGATCCGTTAGGTGGAGATTTAGTAATAGGACTTTCAGAATAAAAAAATAACAAAACTAAAGAAAGACAGAGTTGGTTTAGTTCCAGTTGGGTTTAATGTAAAGATAACTCTCATACAAAGAAATATTTTTTGGGCTAGAGAGATTGCTTAGCGGTTAAGGTGCTTGCCTGTAAAGCCTAGCAACCTGGGTTTGATAACCCAGTACCCACATAAATGCACAAAGTGGCACATACATCTGGAGTTCATTTGCAGTGGCTAGAGGCCCTGGCATGCCCAAACTC
>PVHP010046430.1:0-13274 GCA_004024765.1 Zapus hudsonius | reverse complement strand
TACATGGAGTTGACAATATAACACTTGCATGTAATTGCTATAATGTGCATTCCGAGGCAGTTGTGAAACTGGTCTGTGATGGTTGATGGACGCTGTTGTAAACTCAGAGCTTGTGGGACTTTATTTTTTTTAAATATTTTTTTCAGAGAGTCTATTTTGAATTAAAATTTGTTACACTGAAAAAAAAAGAGAATTAGGGAACAGGGATGGCAGGGTGCTTCCTGAGAAAGTGATCCCTAAACCACTCTCTGAGACTTGAAGGAAGAAGAGGTTAGGTGGTCAAAGTGTGTGAAGTAGGGGGGGTCGGAAGCTGCCTTCAACTCGTACAAAGATGGGGAGACCAGAGGTGGGCGCAGACACCTTTCAATAAACTCTACTGCGGAGTTGTGTTAATTGTGATGAAGTCTAATGGCTTTGGGAAGATATTTCAGAGCTTTAAGTAGCAGCGTGACATAATCTGGTTTATAATTTCAAGCCAGCCCACTGGCTAAGGACCAAGAATGGATTTGAAGAGATTGATGTAGACAGGCTGTTGTAATGGTCCATGTAAGAGATGTCCATAGCCTTGGATACTGGCGATAGGATGGAGAGACATTAACAGCGACAAGAAATGTTGAGTGTATGACTGGCAGAGAGTTGGGGAATGGGAGAAGTCAAAGATGACTCATCTTTCGCATACGGAAACTGAAGCTTAGAGGGATTACACAGCTCACCTAAGGTCACATAGCTTGGAAGCATTGGAGTCAGGACTCAGTCTTCGTTTGTTGGATCAGAGCTTTTGCCTTTAACCCAGCTCTGTAGGGATACAAATAAGAACATGACCGACCACCAGTATTCACCTCTTTAAAAATATCAGATGAGGTACTTAACTTATGGAGCACCGTTACTAGTTTGTATTAATGTGATGAAGTAGTTCTGTTAGCTTCTTTATCTCATCAATACTGTGTTCAGTTGATGTAACTTATTTCTAGAAACTTTCCCTCTGAATATGTGTAAATGTTGGAATTAAAGGAAAAGGATGAGAGAAAGAAGTTAATTTTCTCCTCTCCACTGAGATTTTGGTTTCAGTTTAAATTTAAACCAAAAGGTGCTTCTTTACTTTTTGCAGAATGTAACTCTGTCGGTCTGGAACTTCTAGAGGCTGAAAGCCATAACTAGCTGTCACATTTTGTTTGCCAAAATGACTAAGGTAATGGGTAAGGCTGAGAAAGCTGTAAAATAACGATCCCACATTGCTCCCAATACCGACCTCTCCTGTTACATTTGAGATCTATTAAACAAGTCCAAAAGAGTTGGAAACAAATACTGACATGCCCATGATTCTAACTCATTTATTTGCTGATGTGTCTCAAGCCTTCTCCAAAACAAACCCCAGTGCATGCTCCAGACACTAAAGGAACCCAGCCAGATGCCTGGTCTCCTTGGATGTCATGTCTTCTGACAACCTCAGCTGAGCTAAGTGAAGTCCCTCACCACCCCATGCCTTTATTTATCAACCCTACAAACCAGTTGAAAAGTTATTCTAGATCCTTCTTTCCTGCCTATTCCTAACCTTCAACCAGCCACTTTGCTCTGATGAGTCTATCTTACTAAGGCCTCTCTGATGTCGCCTTCATTTTCCACTGTGACCAGCTGCCTTTGTGCAGGGCAGTGAATCTGAATTTCTGACAGATCTTAATTTTTGTGACATAGGAAGAACAATTAGAACTCCCATGTTTATGTTTCTCCATATTTCTTGCAGAATTTACCTATGTAAATTTTAAACATAATGTCTGAATGATGAACAATGAATAGTTTTCTTCAATGGAACAATATAAAAATTGGTGAAATTTTCTGTAGAGAAAGAAAAAGATATGATAATAAATGTTTGGTTAATACTATTTAAACGAAACTAAACAAAAAATTGTGACAAAATTATATATTTCAGTAAAAATGGTTTCAACCTACTATATGCATTTGATAACAGAAATATTAGAAGATAGTATTAAGACAAAATAATTGTCAAATAAAGATGCTTTTCTTAAAGTGGAGAGATAGGGCTGGAGAGATGGCTAAATGGTTAAAGGCACATCTTTGCAAAGTCTGCTGGCCTGGGTCTGATTCCCCAGCATCCATGTGAAGCCAGATGCACAAAGAAGTGATTTCATCTAGAGTTCCTTTGCAGTGTGGCAAGTGTATCTGTTCCCTAATTCCCTATCTCTCTCATTCTCTCTTTTGTCTCCCTTTCCTTGAAAATAAATAAACAAATTACTTTCTTTTAAGTGGAAAGATACACTCATGTATGGATCCTGTGTTAACCGTAGTTTCAACTACTCTGGAGCCTGAAACAGAAGGACTACGAGTTTGAGAACAGCAGAGGCAATATAGTGAGACCGTGTTTCAAGAAAATAAAAAGTTTTCTTAAAATTATAATGCACATAGGCATGAATGTTGTTGTCAAATAATTTTGATTTTTTTTTTTGGCGGGGGGAATACACATTCCAGAGGTAGAAACATGCCTTTCATCTTGTATTGATGTTAGTTGGGTTGATTGGTTGAAAATCTTTAAATTGTGTGTTTGGGAATGAACATATTATTTCAAATGAGTTCATTTCCTTTTTTTAAAATTTTATTTATTCATTTTCAAGTAGAGAGAGAGAGAGAGAGAGAGAGAGAGAGAGAGAGATATCAAATGCACCAGGGCTTCTAGCCATTGCAAAAGAACTCTAGAAGCACGGGCCACTCTTCACAACTGGCTTTATGAGGATATAGGGGAATGAATCTAGGTTGTTAGGCTTTGCAAGCAAGTGCCATAACCACTGAGAATCTCTCCAGCCTGAGTTCATTTCCTTTTTTAATCAATGAGGATATGTTATCTGTTTGCCCTAATGTTCATTTTGCTAAAGTGCCAGATATTATTTTTGCTGATTCAGATTTTAGCTTATTTTTTTGTTTTCTTACCAGAACGTTATATTTGTTTCATCAAAAATATTTGCAAAGGAACAAAGTAGATAGTAAATATCTATCTATCTATCTATCTTTCTATCTATCTATCTATCTATCTATCTATCTATCTATCTATCTATCTATCATCTATCTATTTCTTTCTTTCAAGGTAGGGTCTGGCTGTAGCCCAGGGTGGCCTCAAACTCACTGTGATCCTCCTACCTCTGCCTCCTAAGTCCTGGGATTAAAGGCATGTGCCACCACGCCCAGCTATAGTAAATATTTAAACCCTAGAAATGCCAACAAACATCGGGCAATACTCAGATAACATATTTTCTAATGAGGTTATTGGCACTCCCCAGGTGTATGTGCCAGAATTGCCCATTTGGGGATTCAAGATGCTTCTAAAACTTGTTATTTCTTGGAAAATATTCTTTGAACTTGTATAATATAGTTATTGATATTTATTTTAAATTTTTTATTTGTTTATTTTCAAGCAGAGAGAGAGAGAAAGAGAGAGAGAGAGAATGGGTACACTAGGGCCTCCAATCATTGCAAATAAACTCCAGATGCACACGCCACTGTGCATCTGGCTTTTAAGTGGGTACTGAGGAATCATATTCGGGTACTTCGGCTCTGCAGGCAAGCTCCTTAACAGTTGATCCATCTCTTCAGCCCGATATTTACTTTATCTGTAAAAATTACTTACCATTTTCAGCAGACAAGGCCACAAAAATGCATTTAGACCATGGCCATAGCTGTAAGCAAGACTGAGTAGAGCATGGTTGCTTCTCTCTGATGTGCTTCTGTCCCAGTGTCCAGAGACAGTGACCCTAACATACACCTCTGCAGCTCAATATTCCTTCTCTTGCTTTTAAAAAAATGTTAACTTTTTGACAATATATGTATATAATTTTTCAAGTCATATTTACCCCTGTTACCTACTCTTGCTCTCATCCCTCTCTTGTGGAACCTCTCCTTCTTCCCAACTAGTCCTCTTACTTCGTGTCTTTTCTTTCTGACCCCAAGAGTTTAATTAGGGTTCCTTGCATGAGTCTGGGTTAGGGGCTATTTACAGGAGCATGGCGAACAACCAGTGGCCACACTATTGAAAAAAATCTCTCCCCTCCCTCAGCAGCCATTAACTGCTCCTCAGGGAGAGTCGGGGCCTATGAGCACTTCTCTATGCCTCTATGATGGAGCTTATACAGGTCTTATGCTGGTCACAGCTGCTGTGAGTTAATGAGTACAACAGCCATGTCATCAGGTCCACAAGACAGAGTCCCTTAATGGTCCTCCCCTTCCTCTGGCTCTTCTGTTCTTTCCACCCCCTCTTCTGTGATGTTCTCTGAGTCTTAGAGGGGGTGACCTAGATGACCCATTTAGGACTGTCTACTCTTACTTTTAACTTGATGTGCGTGGATTCCTTTGAGCCATCAGTGTTTCTATGTTGATTGGTCAGCTAATTCTCACTAAAGAATTATCTTTTATCATTTAAAAAAATTTTCAACTTTTGAAAAAATTGTAATTTAAGAAAATAAAGACATTTCTCTAGAAATGTCAGGGATTTCTACCTCTAATGCTAGAACAACCCTTACCTATTGCCTGTATCACTTTATTGGACTCTGACAGCTTGTATTATAGTTTTAAACTGACTTTTTTTTTCAATCCTATTGTATAGTTCTTATGAACAGGAGCTGGGTCTCAGCTCTTGATCTTTAACACAGTAACGAGTTGACTCATTCAAGGTTTGCTATAAATAATGGATAAATTGAAATGAATTAAGTTGGATTTACTTGAAACAGAAAGAAAATGCAACTTATACCTCTGGGAACTTGGTAGGCTGAGACAGCAAACCATCTCTCCCATAAATTCTTGGAAATTCTAGACAACATATCACTAAAGATTTTCAAACAAAGCTGAGCCCATAAGAATCAACATGTGGGCTGGAGAGATGGCTCAGCGGTTAAAGCACTTGCTTCCAGTGCCTAAGGCCCCATGTTCAATTCCCCAGGACCCACATAAGCCAGACCCACAAGGTGTGGCCCTGGTGCTCTCTCTCTCTCTCTCTCTCTCTCTCTCTCTCTGCTTGAAAACGAATAAATAAAATATTAAAAAATAGAATTAACATGTAAGTCTTTAGCAACAGAAAGGAGCAAAGTGACCAAAGTCCCTGCAAGCTTGGTGTTGTCACTGAAGCTTCAGTGTGTGTGGAGGGGGAGGGGGTCTGGTGCAGCACAGAGCCAGGAATTAAGCTGAGCTCCCATGACTGGGAAGAGACAGAAAGCCATCTTTGAAGATGTGCCATTGCTCATCAGGTCAGTCGAGCAACAGATGATCCATGTATAAATGGAAGCACCTTCTCTTCTTCCTCCTGGTGTTGCTGTGTGCAGGGCAGGCGTGTGCTCAACATCCAAGACGCCACCTCTAGACCTGCAGTGATGAGTTGTGACCTAATGAGTTCAATGCATGATTGGAACAAGTGCTAGCTTATGCTTATGTTAGCAAATTCTGCATGGTAAAGTTAACCTGACCAGAAACACACAATCATTCATATCCTGCAGACTCTAGGTAAACTTGTGCTTCAGGTCACCATGAATGATGGACAATAACAACTTTGAGAGAGTCACTGGGAGCCAGTGCTCCTGGGCAGCATGATGGATGAAGCATAGCTTTGCACAATGGTGTAACTAGCATTAGATCATAAATGCTTTTAGAAAATTGCAGAGGTAGGGAAATCTATGTTGTTTCTATATAAACAGGAGGCCAAAGTTATGTCTCTATTATAATTATTTCATTTCACATTTGTCTATGAATTTTTCAATGCATTTTTAAAGTTAAATTGTTTATGTAGACAAGAACTTAGAAACAATGTCTGCCCAGGATCCTATCTGCTTTAAGAGTGGCTGAGCCCTGGCTCCTCTGCCAGATTCTGTTTTAATGTGTCAATGCCTCCAGGCAGAGTGTATGGGATTGGATTCTGAATGTGGGAGATACAGAATGATAGAGCATAAGACTAGATCAGGTTGAATTTATTAATGCTAGAGCAGTCATCTGGAATTCCAGATTTAATATATATTGATGGAAACACCTAGGCATGAGATTTGACAGAAAACTAGATTCAAAGTTTCTCAAATTTTTAATGTGCAGGTTTCAATTCCATAGTTGTGTGCTTGTCTGAGATTATGCATTTCATGTGTGTGTGTGTGTGTGTGTGTGTGTGTGTGTGTGTTATACATGTGTGTGTAAGCAGATGCTTATGCCCTGTAAGCATACATGAAAAGGCCAAAGGAAGATTTTTGAGTGTACTGTTCTATTGCAGTTTTGCCCTATTTCCCTTAGACAGAGTTTCTCATTGAACTGGTAGCTCACTGTTTTTCAGTTAGAATGGCTGACCAGGGAGCCCCAGTAGTTCTTCTGTCACTGCCCCACTCAGTGCTGAGGTACAGTTTCTTATGTGGATGCTGGAGTTCCAACATGGGTCCTCATGCTTGCACCACAGGTGTTCATACTGACTGAGGCATCTTCCCAGCCCTGGATTACGCATTTCAAACAAGTTTGAAATCATGACTCATACTCAAATAGCAGAAACCTACAACCAATAATGTAAAGAAAAACAGTCCAAAAGGCTCAGAAGATGGAAATTGTACAGACTTAATAAGAACAACTTAGTCACCTCAAGGAAGAGAAGGTCTATCAGGAAGACTATACCAGTGACACCAAGGGACTGTGCTGCTCAGGAAAGCATTAGACATATTGAGAACATGACACAGTAGAATTGAATTCTCTGATTTCAGTAGAAATCATGGGTGACAATATGGTAGAGGACCAATGGTGGTAGTACTTAACCAATAAAGACAGGGGGGACAAAATGATAATTATAAGTTGCTAGAAGAGATACTATGATCTGAATGCCTGAGGCACTCCACAATTCCTATGTTGAATACCCCATGCTGATGTTGGCAGAGAGAATCTTGGGAGGGGATTAGGCCATGGAGGAAGAGCCCTCAGGAACAAGTTAGGGTCCTTATAAAAGAGGTCCCATAGGTTTTCTTTTCCCTTCCGCATGAAAGGACTTGGCTAGAAGGTACCATCTATGAAGTCTGGCCTTCATCAGCCCACTGACACCTTGATCTTAGACTTCCTGGCCTGTAGAACTGTGAGAGATCAGTGTCTGCTACCTGTAAATCACTATTCCAAGGGATCATGTTATATCAGCCCAGAATCTATACAATGACAAATAGATCAAGGTCTCAAAGGAATATAAAGTTCAGTCTACTGATATACTAATGAAATGAGAAAGATGAAGTATCTTAGGTCTGGTGGGCAAAAACAGAACCAAAGGCACTGTGGTGGGGTTGTCACAGCTTCAGCTTCACAACCAATTCTCAGTTCTTGGAGTCTCTGGGTTGAGAAAAAAGTTGACAGCCTTTGGGACAGGGCCCTCCAATATGGTCACATACATATTCTATGCATATGTCCACAAATCTCCTGAGAAACTAGTCTCACTTCTCAGGGGGACTGAGCACTAAGGAGAGTGGTTAGATTCTAACTGTGAGCTGATTCTAGATTCTAGAGTTCCCAAATGCACCAGAACCTTTTTTTTTTTTTTTTTTTTTTTTTTTGTGAGTGAGGACTTTTTAAGAGTTGAGTAATGGATAGAATCCTGACTCAAAGCCATCTCACTGTGGGGCTGGTAAAATAAGAACCTAGCCCATTTTTACTTCACTACTTTAGACTGTTATCAAAACTTAGACATGCTTACCAAAATGATTATAGATTCTCTGATTCATAAAGTAAGAGCTGTTAGGTTGGAAGTCCTGGGAGCAGACCTCCTATAAGAGAATTTCACATATATTTCTTCCACCAAGAACTTTAAAAGCAGGATATAGTGACTCCCATGACATCCCACTTTAAGTCATATATATATATATATATATATATATATATTTTTTTTTTTTGTGAAAAAGCTTTTTGGATCTACGAGAATTTAATCATGTGGCAAATACAATCTAAGCTTCTATCCTGGACATGGCATGTTTGCCCCTGGTACCTGATATGCACCAATGGACCTAATGGATGATTTCTTTATAATTTTAATTTAAAAATTATTTTTTCACACATATAAATCATTCTATTTGCTCACACTGTTTCCCACCTCCACCCAACTGTCTGGTATCTGCTTTCACATATGTACATAAGCTGCTAAAACATTTTGCATACGAATGAAAACACACTATATTGTCTTTCCTCCTCCCTTTTTCCTCTCTTGTTTCCTCCTTTCCTCACTCTTTAGACTCTTACCTCACTCTTTACAGTCCCATTTCTGTTTTCTTGTTATAGATATGCATATACACATAGATATTAAATTTAGATTTTGCACATAAAGGACAAACATGTGATAGTTTTCTTTCTGTGATTGTGTTATTTCACTTAACATAATGACTTCTAGTTTCATCTATTTTTCTGCAAATGACACAAGTTCATTCTTCTTTGTGCCTGAATTAACTGCCATGCGTATCTAGACATTTTTCCATCCTTTTGCTGGTAAGTATCTAGGCTGCCCATATCTTGGCTGTTGTGAATAGTGCTGCAATAAACATGGATGTACAAGTTTCTCTGTGGAATGCTGGCTTAGATTCCTTGGGGTTTGTACCCAGGAGTGGTGTAGCTGAGTCATATGGTGGGTCAGTTTTTAGTTTTTGAGGAGCTCCATACTGGTTTCCATAATAGCTGGACTAATATATAATAAACTAATTTGAATACCTATTTTCAGTGAATAAGGGCTCCTCTTTCCCCATATCCTCACCAGCATTTGTTATTGCTTGTTTTCTTGATGACAGCCATTCTGAGGTGAAATGGAATCTCAGTGTAGTTTTAAGTTACATCTTCCTGATGGCTAAGGATATTGAACATTTTTTTTTCATGTTTTCATGGGCCATTTGAGTGTCTTCTTTTCAGAATGGTCTAGTCCACTCATTTGCCCAGGTACTGATTGATATTTTCTATTATTTTACCATCAATAAAGATGATCATTCTCAGATGAGAAATAGCTTGCTTTCATAGAGCAGGGTCAGCAGTTCACCTTCACTGTTGCTCCTCAGAGGCATGCCAACTCCTTGCTCTCTGTCTTAATGTATGTTGAGAGATGCCGAGAAACTTGATATTCAGAGCTTTATTCTGCAACATTATGATGATGCAATTATGCAAATTATATCTGGTGAGCAGGAAGTATCACATAGCTTGAATATCTTAATAATATACAAACATGCCAGGAGATAGGAGATAAACCCCATGAAATGTCAGGGAACAGAAAAATCAGTTAAAAGGCTACAAGCATAGACTTTGCCAGAATATCTTCTTATAAAGTGAGATATGAGTCGGTATACGTACTATGAAGAGCTGTAGTACTTGCTGAGTCTCTTTAGATTTCGCAAGCAAATGTATGCTTCATTTAAATGTGTCACTTGGGTCTATTGGCCAGGTAATTTATAAAGTTGTTGGGGTTTTGTTTTTGTATGTGTGTAGTGTAGCAGGTCTGATGTAGTGTGAGTGTGATGTGTGCGTATGTGTGTGCTCCGTGGACTCGTGCAAAGGCCAGAGAACACTAGGTGTCCATTGGCCACTTATTTCCTTAAGGTGGAGTCTCTGCATTAATTTCAGAGCTTTGGGCATTTTTGCAAGTCCTAGATTCTCTGGTCTTTGCTTGGGGGTATGACTGGGATTATAGACATGTGTGGACACACTCTAGGGAATTGAACTCCATGGTCTCAGGCCTCCTCCTGCCCTCATGCTTATTCAGGAAGTATTTTTAACTGCTGAGCTATTTCTCTAGGCCAAAGCTATCAGTTCTGAATGAGTCCTAAAGCAAGAAATAATAAAAAAATAGATCCATGCCCCAATGTATGCTACTCTGCCACCAGGTCTGATAATGCAACAAACAGTTCCATTGGTAGCTAGTTTCTGTCATAGACAGGGAAGCTTTAGGAATCCTGTATCATGACCTAATAAGAATTACAGCACAAACCCTTAGGGAAATTGAGCAATGTTAATAACTTCTAAAAACTACAAAAAGCTTGTTAATACAATCTGGTAGAAACACAATGCCTGACAAAAGACTCCAGTAACTGTGTTCTCAAGCACCTGTCCTAAAAAGGGGTTTTCTCAGGTTTACTAAATACTAAAACTGGACATGTGCAGTATGTTAACTAGATGTGGCAGGTTCAGAATGCACAAGCGAGTGACACAGACAGATGGTTTAGATACCTATGGTAACTGCATCTACTTCTCTGCCACCATGTGCACAATGTATAGCTCTAACCTTATGGAGCATTGTCACAGGTTTTTTTTATTCATTGACAATCTTCACACATGTACATAATGTATTTTGATCATAATCCCCTCCTCTTACCATCTCTTGTCCCCTCCCCCATGTCCCCTTCACCAAAATTATTCTTCTTTCTAATTACTCCTCTTCTACTTTAATGAGAGAGGTAGAAGAAGAGAGGGCTCAAGGGAAGGGGATAGTAGACAAGTAAGTAGAAATGAATACTGGGGGTGGTATGGTCTAAGTAGGATCAGGGGAGGTGGATGGCAGAGAGGAGGGAGTGGAAGGAGGGCCCATCAAAATTAAAGAGGTAATGACTCAAAGAGATAAAAGTCAAGGGTTGAAGAAAAATAAACCAGGCACAAATGTTTTTAAAGTTGCTATTTAACTTCTTTAATATCACAAAAATAGATGTTAAGTCAAAAACAGTGTTGTTTCAAAAGGAAAGTAAAACTCAATAGGAAAACTAATTTTACAGGAAGATGAACCCATTTTAAACTTGTAAGCATGTGGTTCTGAGGCTCTGTTCCCGTCCCATTCCTGGCCTGGGGAGTAACTTGGGAGTGACTCAGTTTTGTCCTCCATAAGAAGGTATATTTTGATGTACATCTTTACCTTTTTAATTTCTCCATTTCTTCAGCTCCGGGGGAGGGCATGATTGAGAGAATTCATCAGAAACCTCAAAATCATCTAGCCTTTAATATCTAGAGAGAGCAACAACATCTATGATTTAGGGGAAACGGAGAAGCCTATAATCATATTGGGAAATTGAGAATATAGCACAAGTAATAGGCTTGGCCTAAGTGAACAATAACCAGGTAAGATAGCTAAGTACTCAGGAGGCCAAGGCAGGAGGATTATGATTTTGAGGCCAGCCTGTTCTACACAGTAAGAACCTGTCTTAAAAAAAAAATAATAGGCAGGGGCCCGAGAGATTGTTCAGTGGTTAAACCCTTATTGGGTTCACTTACTCAGTGCCCATATAAGCCAGATGCACAAAGTACATACATCTGGAGTTTATTTGCAGTGACAAGAGGACCTGGTGTGCCCATACTCCCTCTCATTTATATCCTCTCTCTCTTCTTGCAAATAAATAAAACAGCAGCCATCATGATAAGATGAACACAACTGTGCAATAGTGTCACTCAACCAAGGCGGGTAATCAAGGTAATCTGATTGGCTGAGTCCACTAGGTGGAAAGAAACCCATAGCTAGAGATCTAAGCCACATTCCCAAGGAGACCAAGAATCTGGACTCCAAGGGGAAGCTTCCACTAAACATGGGCCTAAAGAGAAGTTGCACCCATTATAATCTCTCCAAACCAACAACACTTCTCTCATTTAACCTATGCTGATCTCACTCTCCATTAGAGAATCTGTTTTTATTTTTCAGAAAGTAGCAAGAACCAAGGACAACCTAATTCTACCAACAAGACCAGAAATGATAGCTGATTCCCTGACAGGAGATGAACCACCCCTAACACATCAGCTAGGGCCCAGGTGAAGCCACAGAGGAAGTGGAGAGATGAGCAAGAGTGCTTCTCCCCAGTGAGCCTGACAACCTGCACCAGGGTGATGGAGACAGACACTGAGGAGACTCAAAATGTTCCAAAGCAGAATTCCAGAAGTTTCTAAGATCTCAACACTACAGTAGACTTAAACTTCCCCACAATGGCTAAGAGAATTTTGTGGAAGGGGGAAAAGATTGTAAAAGCCATGGTTGGGGGGAATACCCAGAGGCATTGCCAACCCCCAACACTCATAGCCCTCAACCCCATGGTGCATACTAGCAATCTGACTGAGGAGAGCCCTCCGTGGACTAGGGGCAAGGAGGAGGGAAATGGTGGTATGAACACATGGTTTGTTCCTAAAACATTAAACATTAAAGTTTCTACTTTAATGGTAATAAGAAATAATAATAATAATAATAATAATAATAATAATAATAATACATTTGGGGCTGGAGACATGGCTCAGCAGTTAAAGACACTTGTTTGCAAATCCTGGAAGCCAGGGTTTGAATCCTAGGTATCCATGTAAAGCCAGATGCACAAAGTGGCACATGCATTTGGAGTTCATTTGTAGTGGCAAGAGGCCCTGGTCACACCCATATTCATCCCCCCCGCTTGCAAATAAATAAATAAAAATAATTAAATTTTTAAAAATAAACAAAAGAGTAAGCCAATGCAGAACTTGGCTTATAACAATCAGAATTTGTGTTCGTCTGATCAGTCTAGAATGCTTGTAAAGTCTTACCATGTACTGGATCATAAGAAAAACTTCAATAATACCCCCATCATAAACAACAACACAGCTCATGCAATTAGACATGATTTTTCAATACAATCAAACATGGAATTGTTTCATTGGATGCTTTAAAAATATGTCTAAACAATCCCTAGTTTAAGCAAAAAAAAAAGATAATTTGAGTTAAGTAGTTTTGTTGAGACTTTATACTTAATTTTGTTGCAAGTATCATAGTGGAAACAATAGCAAATAAACCCATGAGACACAGCTAAGACAATGTTAAAGGAAAATGTGTAAGAGGAAGAGAGATGAAAAAAATCAGAGTTAACTGTTCATTTCAAGGAATTAGAAAAGCAAAATAGAAGCAACTCTCTCTCCCTAAAATCAGGGACTATTTTTGGAGATAGAGTATAGCTCTACAGGTCAGGCTGTTCTTGAACTCATGATCCTCTTGCCTCAACCTCCCAAGTGCTAGGATTGTAGGTATGTGGCACAATGCTCAGAAAGATCAGGAACTTTAAAGGAATTTCTGAGGCAATCTAAAAGTCAGGGACAACTTTGACAATTATGAAGAAAAAAACAAGGAGGGAGAGGTTGATTCTAACAACTACCCAGAGGTGTTACAAAGCTTCATGTAATTAAAACAGTGTGATATTGGTGCAAACATAAATAGATTAGGAGTCAACACACTATGCCTTTGAGCCAAACCTGGCCCACTGCCTGTTTTAAAAATAAAATTTTACTGGCATACTGCCCCTCTCTGCTGTTTTTTTTTT